>JABAJT010000038.1:0-23884 GCA_018850275.1 Tephrocybe sp. 9174TJB
TCGAGTCACATTTTGTCACGTTTAAGTCTTTATGATCGTTCAGAAATGAGCAAACGGCCTCCCAATGAACTCGAAAGCAAGCTTCATCAGGCAGCTCTCGCTGCTCCAAATAAGGTACGCTGCGTTCTGTAAGCATTTCCTGTTAAATGATTCACGTCCCGACAGGAACTAAGCAATAAACAAGCGGAGGCTATCGTTCCGGATGTATCTAAAAGGCAGAACGCCCTCAATTTCTTGCTTGGCGTAGGATTGTTCAAATCTCTGGTGGATTCAAAAGGCTCTGTGTCTTTCAGGGCTGTGACAAAGAACGAGCTTGCTGCGTGCGTTGCCATTTATGATCATGATCTTAACGTCTACTCAATTCAACTCGTACGGCTAGAACGAAAGATTTAACTGGAGAAGAAAGTTTAGTTCTTGGACATATCAAGGCCTCTCGCAATGAAGGTTCGATATTTCGGTATCCTTGTATCTCCTCCCTCAGGGTTACGAATGTTCCTACTAGGAATTTGGACGAAGCACCTAAAGGCCAAAACTAATCTCCACCAAACTATCATCGACCGATGTTTGAAAACTCTGACGCAAAAACGTCTCATTAAGCGCGTGCCTTCAGTTCAGGTGCGCCGATTTTCTCGCGTCGAGGGTAAATTGTGTCTGACTTACGATTATAGCATCCGACGCGTAAAATATACATGCTCGAAAATCTTGAACCATCTGTTGCGCTCACTGGTGGACCGTGGTATACAGACAACGAACTCGATGCAGAGTTCATACAACATCTTAGTGATGCATGTCTGAAGTTCATCCGTGATGTTGTCAGTTGTGATCTTCTTGTACAGTTCGGCTTCCTGACCCTGTGCATTAGAGTTTCCCCAAGCGTCGTGGAGAAGGAACAGAAGGACTACTGTATGCGCTATCCAACTCCCCGGATTATCCTAGTGCGGAGCAAATACGCAACTCGCTAAGGAAAGCCCGCCTCACTGAGACTGATCTCACTGTCGAGCATGTCGAGATGCTTCTAAATGTTTTGGTTCTGGACGGTGAAATAGAAAGGGTGCGCGACGATCTTCTTCCATGGCTGCACCTGCACCTTGTTGGCACCATATTAACGGGATCCATTCATCTTTAGCTCCCCTCCTTTGGAACGTCCATGTGGAATAGCTCCGCCCTTAGTGACGACGACTCAGATGATGAACGGTCTTCCAAAAAGAAACGAAAACGGGATGATGAGAAGAAGAAGCGTAAGCGTAAGAGGTCCTCCTCTTCAAGCGACGACAACGAAGAGTCGGACACAGCTGAGTCGTCACGGAAGAAGAAACGGAAGCGTGCTCGAGATGACTCCTCCAGTGATGACTCGGACAACGATATCCGGTCCAAGAAGAAAAAATCAAAAAGGAGCCGTAGCGACTCAGAAGATGAGAGCTCCAATAGTGACGATGAAACTAGCTCCAGTCGAAAGAAAAAGTCCAAAAAACGGAAATCCGGGAAATCCAGGGATCCCTCCGATAGCGAGAGCTCCTCCGATGAGGGTGGGAGAAGTCGCCGTAGCAAAAGCTCCAAGTCTATGAAGCGTTCCCCTTCGCCATTCCAGACATGGGACGAGTTTGATACCAGCGCGGGGGCAGGATCGGTTTATCGCGCCATTCGACAAGAGTGTCCAGTTTTCGCAGCTGCGGAAGCACCGTGTAGCCAATGTCCTTCGTTCGAATTCTGCAAGGATGGCGGCCCTGTCAATCCCAGGGATTGTGTCTACTATGGCGATTGGCTTGGAGGTGAGGCACTGACTGCGATTGAAACAGAACCATAATGCAGATGCAGTTTGGGATCTCTAATCCTAGATCAGACATAGATGTTACATGTGCATTACTTGGAATTGTATATCCAAATGCTAGATTCCATTAATCTGCTAGCTCGAGTAGAGCCATCTCTACAAACTGTACATCACCCCATATCGTCAAACAACTTCCGGAACCAGATTGGTCAACAATTTCTGACGTTGTCCCGCCGATATATTCAGCGACCACGCCTTGGTATAGATCATCACCATCTCTTATCACAAATTTGGTAAAACGCCATCCCAATACCCTCTCCTTGTCGACACGCACAACATTGCCAGCGATGTCGTATTCAACCCGACGAAAGTCAAAACCAAGGCCGATCCCAAGAGCTTTAGTGTATGCTTCCTTCATTGACCAAAGCCAGAAAAAGTGGCTCAGAGTCTCGTCCGGCGAGGCCAGGGAAAATAACTCTCGATGTTCGAAAGGCGTCAACTGGTCTCGAATCTGTCAGGACAACGTAAACTCAGAAATGGGAAACAAACCGTATCAGACACACTTTCCACGAAGGACGCTAACGTATCCCGACTAGGGATCCGGACTTTCATCACGTCTATACCGATGTTGAAGGCCGGGGGATCATGGATTCCTGGTGCAAACGTCATGGCTATTAGTGCGTTGTCGTGCGATATGTTGTAGGCTATGGGTGGTTCCAATCCGGGGGTGGTCTACATAGTATCAGCTGGATTGAGCACTCACATAAGACGATAAAGGCTTACGACATAGGGCTTTTTAGCGGGTGTCGCACCAAAGGTCATCGCGCTGTTCGCGATTCCACGCTGCTTAAGCAGTCTACGAATCAGAAGTCGACCGATGAGAGTTCCTCGAGGTGGTTGAGAGCTTGGTGCACCCTTATCAATGAAAGTACTCACTACAAGCATCTTCTCGGCGGTAAAACCGCTTTATACGAGTAGAACTCTCAAGGTCCACTATGCGAAGAGCACGTTGATAGAGCTATTCTTCAACACGATCAGGATAGAAGAGGCCATGCAAAAGTTGTTGATTTTACGTCTTCTGAAAACGATTGAGGCTTGTATAAGACGGCCCAGACCTCCATGGATGAGTTTTGCTTGAAATTTGTTGCAGCCATGTAAAAAGCTGGAAATGCAGGTCCCTGTGTCACGAGCCTATCTTATCTCCGCCAGATTGAGCTAAGCGCTGAAGAACTTGAAATCTAATCAACTTCAGTCAGGCTTGAATTCGTTGAAATGGCGTCCTCTCGAGAAATAGGGCCCGTCCTTGGTGGCTTTGCGACGCTAGGAATGTTTATTATTGATGAATTTTCATTCACAGACAATGAGGGTAAGCCCACAGGCAGATCCTTGGCTCCCCAGGTCAGTTTTTTTACAGGCCGTCGTTGAGTGTTTTCTTACCCCGGTAACTCAGATTGGCGGAGGAGGTACATATGCCGCTATAGGAGCACGTATATGGTGAACGTATCCCTTTCTTATCCGAGCCACGATTCTCATTGATATGTAGGCTCCCTGCAAAAGATGTCGGCATGATAGTTGATAAAGGGCACGACTTTCCAGCATCGATAGAGGCAGGTCTTCTCAGCTACGGGCCAGATATGTGGATATTCCGTGATCAACCCCATTCTGCCACCACGCGCGCTCTGAACTCTTACGTTGGGGAGCATCGAAAGTGATCACTCTCAGCAGCTTCGAATTTACTTAATATTAACTTTGAATTGAACTAGTTTCGCTTATATCACTCCAAGAATAAGGATAACACCGAAAGATCTTTCTGGGACAAGGATCTCTCGGCCCAGAATACTTCACTTTATCTGCTCTCCGACACGTGCGTCCACAATAGTTTCAGAAATTCAAACAATCAACGACTGGCACCCAACCACAATTTATGAACCCATACCTGTTTGCCCCATTATTAGTTGCCTTGATTTCTACTGAATTGCCCTAAGGACAGATGCATACCGGAAGAACTTCCGGCTCTAATTGAGATCCTACCGTCCATAAGTATCTTGAGGTATGCTAATATCACGTCCTTTTTCAAAATTGGACTAACGCAACGATCAAGTCCTAATGCAGAAGAGGCTTTAAAGCTGCTGTCAATATGTCTACCACCTACGACCTTGTCTATTGAACAAGCGGCAGATCGCTTCTTAGCGTATGGTGTTGGATTCAATCGGCAAGGTTGGGTGATCATCAGGAGCGGCGAACTTGGAGCATATGTGAAGACTTTGGGCGACAAAGGGAAATGGATTCGTGCGTTTTGGACTGCAGAAAATCCTGAGCAAATTGTTGACGTCACAGGTAAGTAAGCAATTCATGTTCATGAGCCTTGAGCTGATGCATGCCACGGTTGCAGGGGCTGGTAATAGCTTCTTAGGTGGCCTTGCTGCTGGACTATTGCTGGCTAAAGATGTCGTGAAAGGTGTGGAAACAACACTTGCTAATCGATGCCCGTTGACATACTAATGCACAGCAACATTCTATGCTTCGGTTTCGGCCTCATTCGTAATTGAGCAAGAGGGCCTGCCATCCATTTCTCAAGATGAATTCGACGATTCTTTATGGAATGGCGAACATCCACAAAAGAGACTTGAAGAGTTAATGGCATGTCACGAAAGCTAATGAATGGTATTAAGTATATACAGCCTAGACATACAAATACGAATAAAATACAGGGGACAGCATTATTGCTGAGTAGTTTGAAATTTTGCGCGACTCGCTGCGAATAACTCTTCTTGTTTTGCAAGAAGTTCTTCTTCAGTCAACCCTGATTGTTCAAATTTCGAGACTTTCTTTTCACGATCCTAATACAAGTCATGGGCGAAGCGGCAAATACGAATGCGCCCATACACACCTTCTGTTGTTGCTTATGATCTTTTAGGACATCTTCAACTTCTGTTGTAAAAGAGTCGAAGCCCAGACGCTGTACAAGATCTATGTTCAAACAAAAGAAGGAGGGGCGGAAGACTGCATACCTTGAGTGCTGTGATTATGTGCTCTGGAGCTATCGTCTTTTTCGACTCTTGTTCACAGATCTCGTTGGCCTCCGAAGAAATCAAATGGATGAACTCTGTGACGATTCAGAATCTTGATCTCACACGAAGAGGGCACGCGATATTCACCTACGCAACATTCAATAACCAAATCACGCGTTTCTTTGGCGCAAACCACGTCGTTAGGAAGGAGGTCTAGAGTTTAAAAGGGCATGGCGGGAAATTGAGACACAAGTCAATGATCCAGTAAAACTGGGAGGATCGTTGGCGTATACCAGATATCATTTTTGCCACGGTAGCCTTAGGAAGAGAGAGATCGTCGTCTGTGGGTGGGGGGCCACCAGAATGCCCCTCACGGTCGGACATGATGAGCGAGTAGGATGATGGAAGAGGTAATTCATCCAAGGACCAAAACCTTCAACTTTTGAGGTCACGATTTCCAAAGTCCGCACGCAGTTGTTTTGAACCACCATGGCTTCCGTACGATTTTATTCCCTCTCACCCAGCCTACTCGCTGACTAGTATGCAGGTCAATCCCGTCAACCCCAAGCCATTCATGCAGGAACTCACTGGCAAACCCGTCTTCGTTCGCCTAAAATGGGGGTTAGAGTACAAGGGTTTCCTCGTTAGCACTGATGGATACATGAACCTTCAGGTATCACAGCCCCGTCCCATCTTTGGACTTGTCTTGACACGTATGTATAGCTTGCGAACACGGAAGAATTCCAAGACGGACAATCGAACGGTGCCCTTGGTGAAGTGTTCATACGGTGCGTGCTGTTCCTGCCCAGCCGTAACTAGACTCATAACAGCCTCAGGTGTAACAATGTTCTCTATATCATAAGTCTGGCTTCCTTTGGATACTTCTATCGTCTGATGATTTTCTTCCTACACAGAGAGGCCCCTGCCGATGTCGATAACGAAGATCGCAAGCCCTGAAATGGCCACAAAATGTACTCTACACGAATGGATCAGTTGACAAAATAATGAAATAGAGGTTCTCCCTCTTGTCATTAGGTATATGAAGTGGTGCCCAGTTTTACCATTTGCAAGGTTATATGGACGTGTTAGATGATCAAATCTAACATTTTGTCAACTTGCGACTTCCAATGAAAATGTGACAGTTCAACGGGGGCCACCTATGACCGCGTTCTTATGAATAACCTTTCAATACAACCGACCAAAAAGCCTCAAAGTATGTTAAAAGCAGGTTCAAGGAGGTTCAAGGGTGGTTTGGAGATGGCTGGCAGTGGAACTTTCGGTACCGGTTCCCACGTGCCAATTGGCACTCCGATGAAAAGAATTTTGCTGACTCAAAAGAAACAAAACATTTGCATTGCCTTGAGCTCCTTCACTTCAACCACTACCACCACCGCCGACCTACCAATGGCAAAATCAATAAGATCCAAAGCTAAACGCACTTTCCGCAATAAAAAGCGCGAAGACGGCGTCTATGCAGCAACAGAAGCAGCACGACTACACCGATTAAACGCAAAACTCGTATCCCTTACAAAGGGCCAGGAGGAACATGTGCATGATGACAACGCAGGGGAGGATGACATCCCAGGTTGGTGTTGGCTCACAACCTTTGGATTGCTAGATCCGAATGATATATCTCTTGAGAGCATGGAAGCGCTCACCCGTGGAGAAACGGGACAGAGTATGGTGCAGGAACGGCACTTTGGAAGAGCCGCATTACCGCGTCAAATATCTCTTTCTTGATTTGTTTCATCAGTCAAGCAAGGGCCCTTATTGACGAATTCAAATTTCACAGTCGATAAGAACGATGCATCTGAGGATTCGACAGGTTCGGGCAATCTTTACCAGCGCTCGATCCCTAAACTTATTTTATATAGATTCAATGGCTGTCGATGCAGAGTCTACAAAGCCTATATCCACTCATGGTCCTCGCGGCTCCAGGCGAGAAGAATGGCGATTGTCGAAAGGATTAGATCCCAAGCCCAAACGCCACGCAATGAATCGTCAAGGAGGCCTTGCTGGTCGCCGGAAGGCTGGCCGTTCTAAGCGAAGGCGATGACACCGTATTTCACATTCATGTTTGTAATTTATTTTGCCCCTCAATATCCAATACGTTCTAAATTTTCTCCATGATAAAGACCCAACCCCGCACAAAAGTACACAAACACCACGTATTATTTACTATTACACGTATACATCGTTGATGTCCGCAGTTCCGCCGCTTCCAAGAAAATTATGTGCACGACTAGCCTTGACAGAACCTCATGACAATGCTTTACAGAAACACAACGATGATGATTGTGGCACGAATTAGACTGGTGGCGGGAATACAAAGGATTCTTTTTCGCTCGCAGAGTGTGCTTCCATTTCTCTGACTGAGGGAAGGTCGATAGACGATGTCCGATCTTTGTGGCCCTTGCTGTAAGGTGAATCCGACTCGGCGCTGATTGGTCTGTCACCCTAAGTAAGTAAACATCATTACTCCACAGTTCAAGACCCACGGAAATTCCGCCATCGTAATATGTTCAGTGGTTACGTGAACTTCAGGACGCTTCAGCGCGTACTTCGGAGACCGGGGAAGAGCATACGGCGGTATGCTGTGTCGAATTGGATGGGTGCTTGCAACATTTGACATCGAATGCACATACACTTCGCTTGAGTTGAATTCCAAGAGCCGGATTACGGCTCGACACGCGGCAACTGAACTGTTACCAGGTGAGGAATGGTATATGTCAAGAAAAAAAGGGTATATACGTGATCGTGGCAGCTGGGATCTGGTGCAATTAATGATTGACGTTAGCCATGGTTCTTTAAGGTGTCAGACTGCGAACTGACCGTAGCCATGCTATCAAAGGATCCCACACAATTTGATGAGCACCAAGATCTTGACCTCACAAGCAGCACTTACACATTCATAGGCGCTTGTCCGATGAGGTCAGAATAGATAAAGATGAGGACCTGTGGAGCACTCACTGTTCAAGTTGAGAACATTGAGGACCGCGGGTATACTGTTTGTTGAAAACGTTATGAAGAAGTAGACAAGTCCGTCATGGAAGAGCAGCTTCCAGAGGTCTGTCCGAGCTGAATGTTTTTTAAGTAAAGCTACAGCCGTAAAGATGAGAATGACAAGATCGAATCCCATTGCTGTGGAAATAAGCTGAAAAGTCAAAAGAGATAGGGGACAACAATACGCACTGAAAAAGAATGTGACGTTGAGTAAAGACGGATTAGTTGCTGTAACAACGCAGGTTTGGGACTGGCTGTCCCATGTAGCCTTCACAATAAACATTGTGCGGTACAAGAGACCCCAATGTGCAAGGCAGAGCCCGCCTAAAGATACTATTACGACGCGATGACGTTCCCATAAAGCAATACTATAAGTTACGAAGCTGTCAGTCTCATGACTATCTTATACAGATGGATGGCCGTACGTCCGCAGCATCAGAGAGGTTGAAGCACACAGAATCGTCATATTTCCGGTCCACTGGAATACGCATTGTGTCAAGCGGCTGAATGAGGTATATAGGCCCTGAGGTGAGACTCACAGAGTTGAAGGTATATAGTGCCTATGTTCATGTGCAACACTATCAGGGCAAACTACCAGGTAAAGATGGAAAAACCCACTCCACAGTCAATCTGTGGAAGGAGCGTAAGCAAATGAATGCTCAATGAATTTTCCTGGAAGCTTACGGGGCTTGTGACATTGAGAGAAACAATGCTGTCGGTCCCTGGTCAAAAAACAATCGCCGTATGAGGATATGAAATAGCGTACAGCCCAACCAACGCCAGGAGCATACAGTAGCGACAGAGAAAGAAAAAGACTGGACAGATTGTGAGCAATTAACATCATATATTTTCGTAAGACGTATACGGACCCTAATTGACATATATCCTTGTTAGTGGTTGGAGGAAGCATACTCGACAAGGAACTTACCAATGGCCATCGAAACCTCCGCTTTCTACTCATCAGAGACCACTCAAAATCCCAGGTCATGAATAGCTCCCATAGATAGAGACCGAAAAGCACGAGTATGAGTTTCGAAAAAATTTCTGGTGTTCTAGTAAGTGTGGAACAAGCTATCGGGAACAACCATCCATACCAGAATCCTTTTCGATTTCTTGGGGGTCAGACCAGTTGACCATCGTGGCGTCCTACTCTAGACTCGCTTTTGAGGTATGAGTGAGTAAGCCTGGGTGATAGGGAAAACTTTACATGTAGATGGCCTTTTTAAGAGCTTTAGTTGAGGCGCCTCCCGATCATGCGGCCCAGGGCTTCTTCGATTTGGTGTCTATTGAAGCTTCTTCGACTCCTCTCGGTCAAGTTATTCGGTAAAGGAGGCGCTCTGGTCGGTGATCATCATCGGGTTTTTCGACCTGCCTGGAGTAAACGTTATTCCCATGTCAAACCCCTGCTGAGCATCTGGCACGTTGACCACATTCCCATATGTATATCTACAATCCATTGAGACGGAAAGTAGCCGCATTGCGATCATACAGGGAGCCTTACGTAAATTGAGCATTTGGCTTATGGGCGACGTAGAGGTCTGGGCGAAAATGCGTTCAAGTGGCGTGCGCGCGTTTTCCAGAAACATGACAGGCATATAGCAACATGAAGTACTTACGACACAGGTGTTCAGGAAAGCCAATACCCTGTGCCTGTCCGTGGATTTTCCGAGAAGCAGGGCCTCTCAAGGGTCCGTATCGCAATCGAACGGCTACGTTGGTCAGAGAAGGAAACGGATGAGCCAGTGTATGTATGTTCGGATTGAGCCATTCCGAATCCTCCCTATTCGTTTTACGTCGCTTGGGTTCACGAGAGCGGCTGAGAAGACCTTAAAAGGTTTCATCAGCTAGAGAGTGCGGATTTAAAATTTTTGGTTAGGCCGCGGTCGATTTGAACGCGGCCATGACAATTTGCAGCCTCAGCAACTGACAACACCCAATGTGCTGTGACGTGACCTCAACTTCATGAAACTCACCGTCATGGTACAGGGTCGTGGAAGGCCAATAGGGGACTTTCCAAACCCTGAGGATCACGCTCAGAGAATGAAGAAAGAAGCATTAGGAGCATAATCAACCCCCAAGTGTACACTGTCGAAAACATGGCATTCAACAATCAGCTACACCATACCACAATCGTACCATCAGCTCCGGCGCTGACCAGCCAAGGCTGCCGACTTGACCACTTGATCTGAAGAACGCCGAGGCCGTCTCTAATTTCGTGACTTCGCAATATCTTGAGAGGCACGATCAAAGGATCCGTCATGAGGTCATTGTATACTCTTGAGTGGAAGATCTGGATAGCGCCATCGTCTGATGATGAGGCGAACAATGGATGTGAAGGATGGAAATGGAGTGAGCGGATAGCACGCGTGTGGTATCTAAAAAAAGGGATAGTTAATGCCGAGTCTATCACGGGAGGACATACCAAACCTCATTATCTTATAAGGTTTGTCACTGAGCTCCAGGTCGAACCAGCATAACTTTCTGTCGTAACCACCAACTATAAGGTGGTCACCAGAAGGGTGGACATCCATAGACGATATCCACTTGATGCCAGGTTGCAGGGTCTTCAGGAGCTTCTGTTCCGAAAGATTGTAGATTCGAACGTATTGTTGTGTCTGGCATGGAAGAGGTCATGACACATAGAAAACGCAACTGTAATTTGAGCTTACAGCCACAAAGAAATGGGGTTTCAACGGGTGGAAGAGAACCATCTGAATCACCCCTTTAACTTTCTTGAACGGAGCCTGAGAATGCCTGCGAGCCACTTGATGGATCCAGACACCTCCTTGAGCCCCACTGGTCGCTAGGATCCAAACTCAAGCTCTTGCCTTGATGAAAAAGGAGAGGGTACTCACATACGCTTGCGAGATAGTCGCCCCTTCGATGCCATGTCAGCTGAATAGGCAGGCCAGAAGAAGGGGGCAAAATAGCTGTCAAGATAGGTGTGTCTGTTGACCATGTGCTAGTAGGCGGTGTAACCCATTTAACGGGCGATGCTGTAGATGGCGCAGGTGGAAGCGATGTAGGGGCTAGGAGAGCCCGTGTGACCGTAAGCACTGGGACGGGTACATTTGGGGGAATGACGAAATGAATTTTCTCCTCGCTGTTCGAAGATGTCTCAGTAAGTGTGACTTCGGAAAGGAAGCTTGACTCACATAGATACAACGAAATAACTGACATCAGACCTTGGACACCATTCCAAAGCTCCTATCTTGCTGTCGAATTTCCAGCTTTTGACTTCACGTCCAACATTAACTTCCCAAAGGCTCACTTTACCGCTCTCGTCACCGCTAATTACCCAGCCTCCATCTGGACTAATGCTCACACACCTAGCCCGACCATGAGTATGCGAAAATTTGAGGCTCTTGTAATTGGGGAAAGGCTTCAAGCTGCTCGGGCTGGGTAATTTGGGAATCAGGGTACTAGGGTCGATGTTGAGTTTGACCCTCTGTATTCTTGGAGCAAGGTAGAGATCCAGTTGGCGATTGAAGCGTTCTTTGATAAAGCGATCATAGGCTGGAACGAGCCGTAAAGCAGAATATTTTTGGGGCAAGTAATCCCGCTCTCGATCTTCAGGGTCCTGAGCCTCCCACTCAGTACGCTCCTCATCAGTCGGAAGATATTCCTCTGGAGGATTATAGGATTCGGAATTGGTTGGCAGCCGGGGTTTCGGTGCCGGTAATGGAGGTGGATGCGAAGATGATGGCTCAGACCAGATGGCGTGGAATGAGAATTTAGCAACACTTTTCGGTTTCGTACCAATAATACGCCCTTGGCGTATAGCGCGGACTATTTTCATGACCTTGCGGCAAATGTCAGTACTTTCGTATATCTTACCATGTGAAATACAAACACACTTTTTGTTTTTCCCATTTACTTGGGACCCAACGGCGTTTTGGCTCGGGGGCAGATGATAGAGGCATAATTTCCTCTTTTCCTTTACCCGTGAACCATTCAGTAGTCGGCTCATATGGGTCGTAATTGGCATCTGGCATTTCGCCTGCATACAGCCTGCGAATAATGTCTAGCTCCTCGTCAGTGAGAGGTTTATCCATCTGAGCATTCTTGTCAAACGCAGATGTCCTGATATAATCTTCAGCATATAGAGTGTGATCCTGACATTTGTAACTCACCATGCAGACGGGTCTTCAACGGTTGACAAGAATTTGTCCAGTTCATCCCCCTTTGCTGGTCGGAGTACTTTTTTCCCATCGATATCGTAGCCAATATGAGGCAAATCGTCATACCAATGCATGGGCACGTCTCCGACGCGGTTTGGTGCCTATGTTCGATTAATATGCGAATCGAAGGATAAAAAAAGCAGGGAAGGTACTCACATCTTCGGTCGATGAGTCGGAATCATAGTCTGGTTCTATCTCGGGATAGACGCGTTTTGGTTGTCCAGTAATGTCGGACACGATTGTTTTCGCCTTCGGAAATATGTGCAGTGAGTCTGAATCGCTTGACTCTCCTTCCTCCTCATCCTCATCATCATCCCCTTCTTCGCTGTCGTATTCATCGTCTGTCACCTCAAGTTCTTCGTTGCCTTCGCTGTCGCTTCGAGTGTCTATTTCTGGGAATTCGTCAACCTCGCCGTCATCGGAAACCGCGTCGCCACCGTCTTCCTCGTCGCTCTGCATTTCTAGCTCGCCGGCCGCAATATGAGGTGGAGCAGGAGCATCGTACTCAGAGGGTTGTTTCCTCTTTTTGTTAGGTTTTGAGGCCTCCTTGACCGCCATAGAGAATGACCAAAGCCGCGGTATGTCTGAACGAACTTTTTGAAAATCGCAATCGGATGCCAATAGGCTTGGATCCAAACAATCACCACCAACCACACTTTTGCCCAAATTAGGCAAGGTGCGCGCCCATATACTCCTTGAACCCCTCTCAGCAGTGTTTTGGCTCTATAACTGAGCATAATTTTCTGCGGCTTAGAAAAAAGTGATATCATGGTTAATTACGGCGGGGGTAAATGACTTTTTAGTTGTTCCAAGTTCAATGGGTGTACTCACAAAATTCTATAGATGAAGTATCTGCACTTGTAGTCGATATTGGTTCATCCTCATTACGCGCAGGATATGCCGGGGATGACGCTCCAAAAGCAATTATTCCTACCTCATATGGATATCACAATACCGAGGGAGATGATGCTATGGAGGTCGAGGGAACGGACGCGTCGTTGGGCTCACGACCCTCAAAACTTCACATCGGGCAGAACGGGCCTTCTATGTGGAGAGAAGGCATGGAGATCGGTAATCCCATGGTAGATGGACTCAGTAAGCCATGGAGTGATTGGTTTGAACGTCGAAATTCCTGACACAGCTGCGTCTCATCTCAAGTTAGTGACTTTACTGCCATCCCACCCCTCATCGAACATGCCCTCGTAAACGTGATGCGGTGCACCCCTTCAGAGCATCCAATTCTACTTACAGAACCAACGTGGAATACTCCTGCTAACCGCGAGCGGATGGCGGAGATCATGTTTGAAGAGTTTCAAGTGCCAGCCTTCTACATTGCCAATACAGGAGTTTTGAGCGCGTATGCTTCTCGATTTCTTCAGCTGCAACCCTTTCCTAATTCCTATTCATTAGATTCTCGGCCGGTCGTGGTACTGCCCTTGTCATCGATGTAGGGAAAACCATGGCTAGCGTAACCCCGGTTGTGGATGGATTCGTTCTTCGTAAAGGTAAGCCTTCACATGGACCACACCGGCCCAGACATCAATTTCTTACAGGTCTCGCCTACTCTACACTGCCGAAGCTTGTCCATGCACACGCGCGACATATCCTCGTAACTCCGACACCTATGCGCCGAGGAATAGAACTCCTGCCTCATCAACTAATTGCTAATAAATTGGTATGCCTGGTTTCATCCTGGTTCAAACATTTGATCAATCTCGTTCCTCAGCCTGTAGAACTGAATGCGCCACCCCAGTATACCTTGCGAGAAGATCGTATTGCTGGAACGACTGATTCTTGGCGAACGTGGGCTGAAACTCGGGAAGTCGAGGAGTGGGTCCACTCTGTAGCTGGCGTACTTGAGCAGGGATGGAATGACCAGTAAGCCCCATGATGCTAAAAAAATTATCAATTCTAACCACTCGACAGGATAGCCGCATCTCGTCCACCCAAGCCCTATGAATTCCCGACAGGCTATAACACTTATTTTGGTTCAGAGAGACTGTCCGTCGGTGAACAGTTCTTTTATCATCCACAAGCCCTCGTCGTACGTGTCTTCCTACACATCCGCTGCGTCCCGCGTCGACGAGCGTTGAATTTCTAGGCATCAAACCCGAACCTGCCAAAGCACTTACCCGCACTTATTGGTGATACCTTCCGCTCATGCGATGCGGAACTCCGTCAAGTTCTTTCAAGCAACGTTGTTGTCACAGGAGGAGGCACTCTGTTTACCGGCTTCACTGATCGACTACAAGCAGAGCTAACGCGAGGCTTCCCTCACGTACGTCTTCATTCTGATTCTTCCCGCATTCGCGGCTCTCACTAATGATGCTATCGATGCCTCGTTC
This sequence comes from Tephrocybe sp. 9174TJB, assembly GCA_018850275.1. NCBI lineage: Eukaryota > Fungi > Basidiomycota > Agaricomycetes > Agaricales > Lyophyllaceae > Tephrocybe > Tephrocybe sp. 9174TJB. Next base: position 14,309 of record JABAJT010000038.1, read on the forward strand.
AGACTAAGATCCATGCGCCTGGGAACCCCATAGAGCGTAAGTATGGTGCTTGGCTAGGGGGAAGTATGCTGGCAAGTCTGGGAACTGTATTCGGTAGGAATGTGTTTAGTTTTGTCTACCACGTAACCAGCTCGGAGAGCACAGCTCCCTTGGCCGTCGCCAGTAATTCGAAAGTGACCAGTAGCTTTCCCCGCCCTCTTTTGTAACTGTTATGGAGGCCTTGGAATAGCGAAGCACAGAAAGGCAACGGGTAACGAGTGTATAGGGTGATGTAAAAGCACAACAACGACGTAAACACGAGTACTGGTTTACGCCGTGAAAACCGTTAAGGATTTAATGGGTGAAGGAAAGAGGTGTTGTTGTGTTTGTAGGCGGAGAAAGCGAGTGTGGTAAATACAATAGATAAAAACCAAATCTTTGCACGAGCAAATCTCGTCCAGCCAAGTGAAGCCAACCATTAGGAGTCCATATATCAATCTTGCCATATGTGTGCGGAGGGAGGAGAACAACGTCGATTCAAAAAGTTGGATGACAGAGAGTGAAGGAAGGGAAGCGCCGACAAAGGGGAATGCTTTCAAAAGGCTTCTACGAGCTCCCTCCTTTCACGGGCATCCATCAATGCGCCCAGACCTCCGATGGCTTTGCGCCTGATCCTGGTGGCGAAATTCTTTGGCCCAAGTTCGTCGGCACCGGTGGGCGGCCCACGAGGCTGCCTGGTCGGCTGACTGACCTGCCTAGGGAATACATTAGGGGTCACGGACGATCGCTGCTGCTCATGGTCTGAGATGGCAGAGGCCGGGCGTCCAATGCCTAAGCCTTCATAGAGTTTCTTGGATGCCTCCTCGCGCAGCGAAAGAGACGTTTCGTTGGACGATGAGGACCTGGGCGTGGTTGGAGAAGAGTTGTTGGAACGGGCGGACCCGGAGGAGGACTCGTTGTCGTTGTCATTGCTCTCAGACGTGTCGATGGTGATAGAGGGCATCGGTGCCGCCGCGGCTCCGCTGAAGCGCAAAGGCTGAGGGCGGAACTTAGGTGCGGAGGGATTAAGAGAAGGAGGAGGCGACACTCGCTGGGATTCAGCAGGGGGAGGTGTCACCTTGAGCACTGGCGAGGACACAACGCGGTTAAGCCCGCTCAACACAGAGTTGTTGTTCCCGCCACGTCTCCAGGAAGTGGCCGAATCGGACTTGGAGGATGGGTTAGGGGCAGCGGCTTTGATGTTATTCGAAGCGGGGTTGCCGAGAGAGGTTCCACCACTGATGACAGTAGTAGAACCAGGTGTAGGAGGGACGACCGATTCGTCGTGCTCTTCCGTAGCAAATCTGGACATGTTGCCGCTGGTCGTTCGACTGCCAAATTTACCACCAAGTGCCGCGGTCATGGGCACTTGGTCGTCACCAGCTACGCCGAGAGCCTTCATCTGCTCGGCTTGATTGGCACGGCGCATCTGTGCACTCAAGGTAGCAGAGCGGAGATCGAACGAGTTATTGAGGGGTCCAGCAGTCGCAGGGGGGTTGTGACCAAGTGTAGGGCGTCTGACCTGGTTTTGCATCTGGGCTTGATGCTGCTGGCGTTGGGCCTGAGCGATCATTTCAGCCTGCATTTGCTGAGCCTGGATGGTCTGTTGGCATTGATTAGTAAAGTGCGTGCGGCAGAGATCTATGAGGAGGGAGCGCTTGCCTGAATCCTCATCATTTCGAGCTGGAGCATCTGCATCTGCAAAGCCTGACTCTGCATCTGTGTAGATTGCATGTTGGGATTGAAATTTGCTGGGCTGAAAGGGACACTGTTGGGGTTCAAGCCACGGGGGGCCATTTGCTGGTGGGCGGAGAAGCGGTTGTTGGGGCCATCAACTGCTGCGGTCATGGGGACCTGGCGAGAAAGAAAGTTTCGGGCGGGCATATCTGTGAGTTGGTCTTCGTCGTCTTCGGGGAAGGAAGAGGGATTGAAGTGCTGGGAGGGGAATCTTGGGACGTTGAAGGTTGCACCTGGAGCGGCGGTGTGAGGGATGGATGCAGAGGATGATCTGACGCCGCCGGTACGAAGACCAGAGAGAAGAGAAGCGCGGGGGTTAACGTTGGGAGTGGCAGACATGGCTGAGGATAGATAGGGCTCTTAATTAATTGAAAATTGGTGGGAAGAGAGTACAACTGTGTGCGATGAGAAGCGAGCACACGACGAGGAGCAGAACAAGGCTTACTGGAGAGAATGAAAGAGGAATAGTAGAAAGGCAATGTTTTTTCTTTTTCTTTTTTATGTATAATAAGGAGAAGTGAAGTTGAAGATAAGAGAAAGAGGCAAGGAGGGTGGAAGCGACAATGCACTGGTTTGATTGCAAGTTTCAGACCCCGCCTCACGTGCCTGATACAACTACAGATGCCTCTTTGCACTCGCCCTCACCCGTCCGTCGAATGTGCTGCTCCGGATCGTCGTGTGCGCAGTGTGGAACGGATTCAGCATCGTCTGCATCTCAGCACAACCACCCAGCTCATCCGTACACACCACTCACCTTCACATACACCTCCCACACATCCGTGAAAAACTGTCGTATCCCTTCATCATTCTTCCCTTCATGCAACAGTACAAACTTCATGTCTTGTGTATCTATGTCAGATTTAGTTACCAACACACAAACATTCGCTTTCTCACTTCCAGGCGTGATGAATGCCGACACTGTCCATTCGTTGAACTTGTCTACCCCCTTCAGATACCTGCTTTCTTGTCAACACTCATCATTCACTACCCGGATCACTCCACATACATCGTGTTCTCTTTCCGCATAACATCCTCAATCATGTCCAAACTTGCATTCGCTATCATTTGAATTACATGTCGGTCCTGTCCCCCTCCCATCCGCACCCCACCCCCCGTCGAGTGGTGCGTCGTGCTAGATGCCCCTGACAGTGCAGTTAATGTGCCTGCAAACGCCGACGTAGACCAATTCGGCAGGTTTGACGACAGAGGTGATGTCGTGCTCGGTGCTGGCTTTGTAGAATAGTGAGTGAGCGTGTACAGTGGTGTGTCCGACGGCGAGAGCAGGAAAAGATGGTGGGACATGGTGGAAGTTGGCTATCGCGACCTCGGCAATCTGCCGACTGAACGCGTTCTGCCAAAAACAGAAAACACATCCAAATCGAAATTATTGAATCACGTGTCGCAAATGTCCTCTCTCTTTCATCGTGCCTTTGGACGTGCGCTCTCCTCCTCTATCCACGCTCGGCCGCTTGCGTGCAGCCGTATACAGCCCTCGTTTATTTCCAGTAGCCAGTCGTTGATAAGACTTCAACTCAAGCCACAAACACAACTCCGCTTCTTCACATCGACACCCAAACCGAAATCCCGTCCATACCCCCACAGAAATTACTATGACCAAACCAGACGACCATTCCTCGGATTTCTAGATAAAATACCCGAAAATACTCTCCTTTGGGGAATCATCACGATCAATGGCGTAGTTTTCACCATGTGGATCTTGACTAAACAGCGTGCGGTGTGTCTCTTGAACATATATCGCACCATGCCCACAATCTCACCTTCATATAGAGGTCTGAAGGAGTGGTGGGGCCGTACAAGTGGATGATTGATAATTTTACAACCAGTTGGCGTAACTTTTCTCAGGGAAGATTGTGAGCAAATTCCTCTCATCATTGAACACCTCACCGAAACCCGGCAGCTGGACACCTATATCTGCAGCGTTCTCCCATGAGGACTTTGGACACATTATTTTCAATGGTTTCACATTCTTCTTCATGGCAAGGCCCGTACTAGAATTTCTAGGTACCCGCCATTTCGCCCTCTTGTACCTTGGAGGTATTTATGGCGCTTTTTATTTCATTTCCACTCACTAACCAGCATCGATATAGGTGGCCTGATATCCAGCTTGGCCAGCATGGGGTGGAATAATCTCGTCAAGAAGCGCGATCAACCAGCGTACGGCGCGAGTGGTCAGTCCTTTCTGTAGTACTTTTCGACTTTGAGGCTTATATTGAATTAATACGTTGTAATCTTAGGTGCGATATACTCTATCGTTGCTTTGCTTGCATGTGTTGCTCCCAATGCGAAGTTCCAGCTGTATGGTATCATCCCTGTTCCTGCTTGGCTTTGTGTCACTGGAATATTCGCCTATGACACCTACTCTACCATGTACGACAAGGTACGTTGTGTCGACACTTTCCTCTACACATCCAACTTATTATATCCTTTTTTTGTAGCAAAAGGGAACAGATACAGCCGGCCATGTCGGTGGCCTCTTAACAGGTGTTGGGTACTTCCTAGCCCGCCGATTCAGAGTATTCTGATCGTCACCCGTCCACTTCTACCTTCACCGCGATGTACTTTACTACATCTACAAGCACCACTCATCCTTCTAATACAAATGTAAGACGTAGAAAGCAATGCATTACTTGGGACGAAAACAGAGTAATAGTAGTCATACAAAGGATGCATGGGCATGAGGACTACAAATCAGAAAGTATGCGTTGGGGTATTCATGGGTATTCATGATATTCATTTTATTTCTAAAGGAACCAGCCTATGGCAGAGTGATGGAAGCTGCTAGAAGGGCGCGGGTTTGGAGGGGGCGCTGGTGCGGGTATCTAGACGGCTGATCTCTTTCTGCAACCGGTCCATGCCAGATGAGCTTGTAGCTGATGTGAGCCCCCGCACACCGTGTTTGTCGAATAGATACGTGAGGAGATTCTTCTTTTCGTCCGCCAGCCCGTCAAGCAGTGCGAACAGGTGCGTTTCGTCGCGCAGGACAAGCTGTGCAGCGATGATTGCTGCCGCTGCGGACTCTCGCACAATCAGTGATGTTTTGTCGTTCAACGACTGAAATACCGTGCTAGATTAGAACAAAACCCTTCGATAAGGATTGGATTACGCACCGAGATCAATGTTCCACGGAGGCGGGGCAGTTCCTCCTCTGCGATCTCAGCCGGCAGTCGCAGGATGAACTTTCCGAGAGCAATGAGTCCAAAAGCGTACGTCGCAGATTTAACATCCTCTCCTGACGATTCAGACTTGGGTTCCGCGTAGAACGTGCGTAAACTCGCGTGCATGGTAGTAATGCCGTAAACAGGCTCGATGCTTGTAGTGAGTGCATCCCGGATGGTGCTGGTGGCTTCTAAAACCTGTAAAAGTATTCAGACGAGCTTCGAGCAATAGAATGAAGGGTAGCCAGTCCCACATTAAGTTTGTTGCAGTAGCGGACTCGCAAAAGTACTGAGAACAGGTCAGACTCCCTGCCTTCCAGGTACTGCCCTTGATTTTCAAGCATCTCCCACAAAAGAATCAGCCCGTATTCCAGCTCTTCTTCCGACTTGAAACATTTTTAGAAACTTGACAGGGCTACTTCATTCACAGAAGAACATACCTTTGTAGGTTCGAGGAATTGTATAAGTGCATTGAAAAGGCGTTCGAAGTTTTTGTTCGCTTCCCAAAGGTCCTTGTGAAGCGAAGATAGAGCCTGCGATGTGTGGAAAGGCGATGGGCTACTTGGCGTACCCATTCCAGGGCTGGAAGGCGACGAGTTTGAATCGGAGACTGGATTCTCTATTGCGAAGAGGACCAGCTTTTGTAGGCCGTGAACACCTGTTTCGCCATCTGCTAGTTGGGTGATATAGCTTTGAAGCTCCTTGGCTTTATCCGACGTCTCAATCGATCGCAGAGGCGTGCCCTTGGATACCACTTATGCGAGATTAGCATGTGTTGTATGATGATGGGTGAAAAAATTAGGACGTACAAGCCTTTCGTTTCAACCACCACCCTGTCTCATGCTTTTTACCCTTCAAGACGTCTATCAACGTCGAATTGGGTTGTCCGTTGCGAACTGGGCTATCCTGGAACATAGCAGCCTGCCTCAAGATGGCTGCATTTTTAGTCATCGGTGTGGCCGGTGGCGCTGAACGGTTCTGCTTGATAGGAGGGGGCATGGATTTCACCTTGACATCGCCAGTGGTTCGCCCATTCTTGCTTCCCACCAAAAGCGAAGGAGGAATTGGTGAATGGTGCAAACCCTCCTCATCTGTGTCCACCAGCTCCAGAAGCCTCTCTGCCGCACTCTCTGCTTGCTCTGCCCGAGCTCGTAGAGCATCTTCAACAACCGGCCTTTCAGTAGTCAAATCTGCCACAGAACCAGATGAGAGCGTGTTGGAAACAACTGTGGGTTTTGAATCCACAGAGCGAGGCGATGCCGAATTGTTTGCAACTGTTCTCGTCTGTGGTGTAATTGGAGGAAATGCTTGGAACGGAGCAGAGAACGACATGAGGTTGACAGAATGATCTCCGTCAGAGTCGCTATCTGGAATGGGTATATCTTGTGCTCTGAGCAGCAAGTCATCATCGTCATTCATCATTTGAAGGGACAACCTCGAGTGCGCTTTGGGGATAGGCACCGCAGCTGTTCGAGCACCGTTGGCACTGCGAGTGCTGGGTGAAACCTGTCCTGACGGCGGTGATCCCGGAAGTCCAGTTTGAAGTGCCTTGCGTATGGTTGATGGACGGTTGACGGATGTGGCACTTGTCGAAAGGGGCGATGAAGCTCGGCGTCTGAAGTCGGTAGGCGAAGGAGGGCTCTGAGGAGAAACGGCTCCTGCCGAGCCAGTGGAACCACCGGAAGGTGATCGGGAATGTGATGTAGACGCATATGTGCTGCTGACGGAACGAGACGTTGATGTGGTGCGAACTCTTCCTGATGTTATCGGGGCAGGTGGAGATGAAGACATTCTAAGAGGAGACGATGGCCGAGCGAGCGATGATCTGGGTGAAGTACTTGGAGAAACAGGACGACGTGAAGGTGGTACATGGGATCCGGAGGTGGCTTGGTGGCGAAGAGTAGGAGGCGCTGTTGCAATAGCCTTCGCTTTTGCCCTGCTCGCTGCAATGGCTGCAGCAATTGATTTTTTCGGTTTCGGTGTAGTTGTAGGTAACACATTTGTGAATAGTTCCGGTTTGGGGCAAGCCTTTTCAACCTGCTTGCGTGCACCTGCGTCAAGACTTTCCAAAATCATGTTACCGTGGTCTGGCCAGGCCTCTTCGAAAACCCAAAAGAGGATACGTGCAGTCTCCCGTACAGCAGGATTAGCATCGCTGAGAGCTTTTCTGAGCGATTTTTCCAGCAGCTCTAATCCATTAGTGCCCTCGATCGCGTTTCTAGCACGGTGTCCATGTACCTCGATGTATTGCTTTATGTGTGTAACAACGAATGCCCGTGCTTGCACTGTCTTCTCTTGTAGGGTATTCCATAGAAGCGGAAGAATAACACGAGGTTGAGCTGATGTATGAGCAATGATTGCTGTTACAGACGCCTGAGACTGTTGAGCTGCTATCTTCTTCGTGAATCCAGCCATCTTCAAGAGATTTGTCAGTAGAGTTTCACAAAATGGATCCAAAGAAGTTCCAAGGGCAGTGGCCAGTTCAACGTAGAGCGACGAGGTATTGGTTGAGACCGTTGTTCGAAGGCTGGCAAGCTGTGAAAACAGTTATCAGGAAATCTCGTACATCCTGCAATTGGGGTAAACCCATACCGTCTTCAAAGTCCATTGAATAAACCCTTCTTTTAGTAAAGTCAGGAACGTATCCAGATATCTCAAATGCACGTCTCCCTTCAACATGCCGCGCACTCGAAGGATTCCTTGTTCACGAGCAGACCAATTATGTTCCGTCTCCTTTCCCTACAACAAATTCAAGTCGTATATAAGTTAAAATGACGAAATCGACACACCTCAAAAGACTGCATCATGGCGGCGAACTCATTCTCCAAGTCTTTGATGGATGCGATCTATTGATATATTTAATTTTCGATGATACCATAATGCGTGGAAAACGTACATATACAGGTTGAATGTCGGAAGATTCGTTGGAAGGCGTTGACGGAAGTGAAGGTTCAGATAGAGGAGGGCTCATAGCTGTGCGGCTGCTAGGCCGCGAAACATCCTTGATGCCACCGCTGACTACCCTTGTAGTTGCTCCAGACTGATTTCCATTTCCTCCCGTGGGCCTTCGTCCTAGAAGCGCCAAACTTGGAGGGATATATTCTTTTGGTTTCGTGATCCCCATATCCCCACTTTCTGAACCTTCGCGACTGCCAGAGTTGGCAGAAACCTCTAGAAGTTTAGATAAGACTCCATCAACAATGGTCTTTCGAACACTTTTCTTCGTCATCTCTTTCTTCAAATCGGCGCGTGCGCTATCAGTCACTCCAGGGCCGGTGAAGAGCTCTACGACAGATTGTCGTGCACAATCTCGAACATGTGCATCAGTGTCCTCAAGACAATCAACCAGCAAGGGAAGATAAGGGCGAATTGGAAATTGGTGATGAGCGCGTCGAATATGCACCAATGTCAAGATAGACTATGTCCGTCCATATGTTAGCATTGACCTGACTAGTAGTATATCGAACGACGCACCTGTTCGCGAACCTTCCAAATCTTGCTCGCTAGTCCTCCTTCTCTGATGAAACGCTCAAACATTACAAGAGGCGTTTCAGGGCCTTTGTCCTTCGACTTTGAAGACATCGCGCTTCCACTGCCTGTCCGAAAGGCAAGCCCGCCCAAAACAACCAAAGTTTCTCGCGCTTTAAGTTGTGCCTTCTCTCTATCTCCTAGACGCTCGATAACTCCACCAGCAGGTAGAAATGCATTGAGCACTTGGCGGAGTGTCGCGGCATCTATAGTAACAGAGGGGCTAACGGACGAAGTCGAGGATGAGGGGGATCGAGACTGGCTGCTCAATAGTTGAGGATGGGTCACTGATCGCGAGAGAAGGAGAGGAAGTAGAGGAGGCAGAGTAGCCAGGGTAGCGGTTGTTAAATGTTGATTTGGGGTCCGCAAACATGCCTTCAAAACGTTGAGCAAAGCATCTGGGTCATTAATCTGTCGCGTTCGAGTTCATATAATCGTTTAAATGAGTTAAAGAGACTTTCACCTCTACTCCAGCTTCACACATAGCCTGCAGTTTCGTGAGGGCGTCGACCTTGACATCGACATCTAAAGAGTATATCGTTGATATGATGCACGGAGAGAAATTGAAGGTAGCCAACCATTGCTCTTGCATTGACTTATAAGCTGCTCGAGCCTTGTATCGTCCTGGGACATGTCGAGACAGGAGAAGCAACCAACAATTAACCAGAGCTGGTAGAGATTACACTAAACAAGATCCACCATAGATGTTGGATCGTTGAAATGATGGCAAGTCACATGTATCATATGTACTCGTGGGCCATGGTGTGTGATCAAAGGGCAAGTGCTTCGTGAAGGGGTCGGTTTTGGTTGGATCTTGGTCAATCGGATGTCTACATACATATTACTTACAGGTTGTTCAATGTAACAGGTGCAGTGGGCTGCTGTCTCTATGTAAGTACATCAACATGCCAGTGGCCAACGTTGGACTCTCTGGTTCTGCCGATGACAACAGACACAAGGTAGCAATTATTTAACGTCTGCGGCCTGCTTTTTTAGTCACCTTGTGGGAAAATGGTCAGTATTTGAGTGCAGAGAAGTATGGAAAATGTCCCACCTTTTGCCAAGCTCCGTTTTGGGTTTGCGGCGGCTCACGACAGGAGCAGATGCCCGCACCCTC
>JABAJT010000038.1:27609-37938 GCA_018850275.1 Tephrocybe sp. 9174TJB
CTGTCGTATCATGCCAATTTATGCACCTGACGGCAATAATACAGTTAATCTCGTCTCGTGGAATCGTGTAGTCCTGCTTCACGGGCCACCAGGGACAGGAAAAACCTCCTTATGCCGCGCCCTCGCTCAAAAGTTGTCGATACGCCTGTCTCATAGGAAAGTCGATCTACTCCCCTTGCCGTATACCAACACTCTAAACCTCAAATTCAGATATACTCATTCACGTCTGCTGGAAATCAACTCTCATTCACTTTTCTCGAAATGGTTCTCGGAGTCGGGGAAGCTTGTACAGCGTCTGTTCAACAGTATCACAGAGCTGGTTGACGAGGAAGACGCTTTCCTCGTAGTTTTAATTGGTGTGTTTCGTTTTGAACAGAAGGAGATATTGCTCTAACTTTTACTTTTACTCAGACGAGGTTGAATCTTTAACCGCTGCAAGGGCAGGCGCAATGGCGGGAACAGAACCATCTGACGGTTTACGGGTAGGCTAACATATTGCTCACAACGCCCACTGGCAACTGATAGACTCACCAATAGGTAGTAAACGCCCTCCTGACACAACTTGATAAACTAAAGCATCGGAAAAACGTGTTGATCATGTCAACAAGCAATCTTGTGAAAGCAATTGGTATATTTTAGCATACCTCATTTTCTATAATGCTCCTGATGGATTATGTTATAGATAGCGCGTTCGTGGATCGCGCGGACATTATACAATATGTTGATTTACCATCGCGTGAAGCTATCTACGAGATTCTTCGAACATGCTTATGCGAGATCATGGAGAAAGGAATTGTGGGCTCTGTGGTAATTCTAGTGTTCTTTTGAAACGAGAAAAATATAAGCTCACGATCGAATAGAACGTGCCGACACTCAGACAAGCCCAGATTTTCGAAAGCACCGTTAAGACAACATCTTCATCCATCCCTCCTTCCAACAACGATCCCCACGCGAAGACGAAATCTGTGGCACTGAGACTCTTAGCTCTTGCGGCCGAGTGCAGAGTGCGTATATGTTTCCCAACTATTTTGTCTGTGTTTGCAATACCAACTTCGATATCCAACCCAAGGCACAAGCACTGTCAGGACGCGCTCTCCGCCGACTTCCAGTTCTGGCCCTTGCCCGTTATATTGGCACTGGAAATGTCGGTACATTCACAAGCTCCGTCGCTCCCAACAAAGGAAAATCAGATCATGACCGCACTGGAGGTGCGGATGTTGATACGTGGTTGGATGGTTTGGAAAAAGTTGTTCGAGATCAAACCAAAGAACTTCAAAGGCTCAACTAGAACTAATTTCACTCACTTTGCTTTGGAAGAAATCAGGACTGACTGATGGCTTTGCGTCGAAGATGGTAGAGTCCCGTGAAGATGTTTCGTCCCCCTTTGTATTTCGGGGTCCGAAGTTCACGTCCTTTAACCAGTCCTCCCGAGATACCTGTCGCCGCCTGTTCTCGTGTGCCAAATAAATATCCTTGCCAGCCCATACGCGACGTCCCAGCCCCTCCTTGACACGTTGTACACTCCTACTGTGAAGGAAGTCGAGTCGTCCAGAGAATTCTTCTAGCTCTGCAATATCGCGTTCCAGAACACGAATATGAAGATCGATGTCGAAAAGTCGGACTGACTCCTTGGAAGGGGGTGCCGGTGTTTCGTCGATATCAACTTCGAAGATAGGTTCCTCCTTCGGCCTTTTTTGGCGACTTCTGTCCAGCAGGGAAAGAGGCTTTTCAGGCGGTGGTGAGGTTGATGATGCCTGTACCGCAGTAGTAGCATCGGAGTTTGTGGACTCGGTAGACACCTGCTGAATGACAGCAGCCGATGCAGCCTCCTTCGCCCTCCGCATTTCTAATCTTGCCTTATATTTGGTGTAGTATAGGTGATTGTATCTCTTGCGCCGTAATACGCCAGGCAACTTCCGCATCAGCCAGCGCGTTAGACCCATATTTTTCGTGCGGTTACTTAACCCGAGGGCGGGTAAGAAAGTACCGCGGTTGACTGCTATTCGAGGAGCAGGTATTTCGCCTTTTGCTCTGATCGCCATCTTGGTTATCTCTTCCTTTTCGCGATCGTAGTACATTGCTTCGTTGATATAGTGTCGTGCGAGGGTGGAGTGGCCGATTCTGCACAAGTGTCGGACGAGCATGATGTAGGATGTCGTATTGGGTATGGCGTAAGGTGGCACGTAAGGCGGGGAGGATGGAGATGCAGCGACGCCAAAGTCGTCATCGTCGTCAAAAGAAGAGAACATATGTTCTCTGGCACGGGGAAGGGGGTTCGTGAGGACCTCGAAGGCCTGGACTAGTTTTGAAACATTGCCTATTCGGCCAAGAATCTCGATTGTGGTGTTGAGGGCTGCTGTAGAGAATGGTTGCGGTGTGCGTGGTGTCACGGGAGAGGTAGCGATACCCAAGTCCGCTCTAAGGTCCTGAGCAGCGGAGGACTCTAACGGTGGACAGTCGGGATTTGAAAGATCAATACCGTAGCCCCATTTTAAGAACTCCTCAAACGTCTCCATATCCAATGTATTTTTCAGAATTCGGATTGTCAGGTCGAGATTGGCGGATGTGAAGGCGATATCAAGCCTTCTCATCTCGCGTACAAGGTCAGACATCATCCTGCGGGTATCCAGGGATAAACTCTCCTTCTCCTTCTCTGCAATGGGAAGCTGCATGCGATGGGCGATAGCCTGGAGGCACAAACCAAAGGTCTTGGGTTGAGGGGTTAAGCCCGAGCCTACGAGCTCCTTGTAGACATGCATAGCACCGACGTGGTGACCGACAGCGGCAAACTGCTCCAAGATAAAGTGGTAGTCGGCCAAATGGGGACGTGCTTTGCTCGCACGGATGTTGCGAATGATAGCTTGGAACCTGGCTTCGTGTATATGAGGGGTAGACGGTGGGTTTCCGGCGGCCATACGCTTCGCGGTAGTTACGCGTAGCTCGGCGCTTGAGGGAGCACATTGCCTCAAAACTTGTTGGTGTATTTCCAAAGGGAGAGTGTCGAATCCCATATAATTGAGAAGATCAGAGTAGTCTGACCAGACGCGGGAAGGGCTGCTGCCTCGAGTCAAGGACTCTTTCAAGTAATTGAGTTTCTGGTGGCGAAGATATTCCTGAGGTGAAGAAGGAGGGACTGCGAGTGATTGGAAGGCATCTAGAAAGCCGGGTAAGAGGGAGACGGAGGAAAGGGTTCGGGTGGACGATGGTGGACGAGGGAGAAGACGGCGAGGGGCAGCGCGTGTTACGGAGAGAAGAGCAGGTGCAAACGCATGATAGGGGAGACCACGGGTGGGCATTTAAACTGACCCCCTGCAGCAGACTTGGGCACAACTTCAAAAATTCATGGCCACGTGCGGCAGATTGTTTGAATCTGGCCCTGCAACCAAATAGCACGCATACCACATGACTGGATGGTCCGTGCGCACTGGCGGCCTATATAAGGAGTGGGCGAACATCTGAACACCTCATACTTACCTTGATGGCACAAGCCCCTTCACCTACCTGGGTTTGTGGGCCGTGGAGACTCTCCATAGCACGGCGACCCTGTCCATACAGGGAGTGTCTGCGGCTTGTATGGGCTTCGGCTCATGCACCGTCTCAATATTTTCCTGTCCCTCTCCGGCCACTCTGGCTGGGTGGGCGCTTTTTTTTTCGCTTTTCCTCCGTCCTAACCCTAACCCTAGTGTACACACCAGTAGTCTACTATCATTCACTAATATTGTATATGCCAGTCGCAAGTCACAATATACTCAATCGCGAAAGATTTACTTTTGTATTGGATAAAAAGCGCGAAACAAAAGAGACATTAATACACGCCATCTTACACCCACCCTGCAGTATCGAGTCATTATCGTGTTGATTCCAACGTCTCCATCGATGTGACACTGTTTCCACGGATAACCTGTTCATTCAAATCAGCCAGACTTCGTGCCAATACATACAGAATACTCACAACTGTGCCTATGGGATGTTTTTGAGCAGGAACCGTCTCTTCCATCGAGTCATCCAGCACAAGATTCAGGAAAAGATCATAGCCGCGAAGCACACCGCTAACTTTGCGGCCTCCTTGAAGATGGACAAAGAGTTTCTTGTCCATGAACTGCGTCAAATATTAGCTGAGCGTCGAAAACAATATCCAAAGGCAACACAAACCTTCTTCAACTCGGGCTGCGACGCTTTTGACATGATGGAGGGAGGAAGAGAACAATTGCTTTGTCGTGTTTGGCAATTGACGCTTGTTCCCTCTGGACCAACTCTCTCTCGCACTTTTCCACTTTTCCAATCCGTCTCCTCACCCACTTCCTGACATTCGTCCTTTCACATTACATATCCTAATAAATGGCTGCACCCACCCCCAGCCAGCGCCCTTCAACCACTTCCGGCTCGTCAGCAACCTCATGGGGCAGGTCCGGTGAACCAGGCTCCGCATTCAGTGGTCTCAGTCGAGGTGGAAGGGGTCGAGGTGGAAGAGGTCGCGGTGGACGCGGTGGACATAGCGGCAACCGAGAAAGCAAACCAATAGGTGCTGAATCTTCCGGTAACATACCAAGCAACACCCCTACCACGAAATCTACCGCAACTCCTGTCACCAAACCTGCATCTCTTCCTGCTCCTCCAGCGAGCGCAAAGGCACCTGCTCCTCCTAATGCACCGGCTGCTGGCCGTCCTAGAGGTAACCCGCGCAGACCTTCTCGATCCAATCCCCCAGTAGTCGCGCCCTCGGTTAGCACAGACACTCCAAGCACTCCACCTACTTCACGCCCCTCAAATCGTAGGCGTCGCTCACAATCCGGAAAAGCTGCCTCTTCGTTGTCTAAAATCAACGTGCCTGCACATGACGATAATCTTATTCGGCCCCACCGTCCTCGCATGGCGTCTGTACCACATACTGCTCCAATCAAGGATGCACCACCCCACCTCCTAGGTAGCCCTTTCCAAAAGCGTGCAGATATTGACGCTCTCGTGGAACGGGTACGTGCCGTTGCCATGGATAATAGGCCAAATACCCCGGGAAGCCATATCGACTGGGCTGGCGACGACGATGACAGTCTACCAGATCTTGACGATTGGGGTGTCACTCCCAGCAAGATTGCGACAATTCAAAATGAATTAATGTCACCTCTTGGTGTTAATGGCTTGCGGCCATTACCTGGTGTGGTCATCGATGCAGAACTCTCACCGTCTCATCCGAAGACTCCAGAGCCAGCAACCGATGATAAGTCCAATCGACCGGAAAATGAGGATCAGAAAATCGATGCACCCGCAAATGGTGTTGACAACCCAGGTTAGTCTTGTGATATATCTTTTCCGAAGGTTTTGTCGATCGGTTACACGAAAGATGCTCATGTGGCGACACCGATTACTACAACACAAGATCCTCTTGTCAGTGCTCCTGGTTCGGCCAAGGTGTCTTTGCGTCCCTCCATTCCCACAGATTCAGCAGAGGTAGTAGAAACTTCCCAGCGCGAGGAAACCCCGACCGGAAAACCCAGCTCAGAGAAGGGACTAGCAGCATCTATCCATTCACCTAATGCAAACGCAAACGCAGAAAACGAAGACCCTTTTTCGACTCTGCATATCCGGACCGGCCTTGCTGCGTCGATCCATGCACCGGCTCCTAGCGGGATTTCAGAGACGAAATCTGCACCCAGCAATATCTCCTCCTATTCGACTGTTTCGCCCGACCATCGGACACATAACCGATCTCACACTATAGGCCGTCCACCTTCGTACCCCTCGCGACCGGACAATAATCATGGACGCCCTTCTCGTTCTGGCTATAGTAGCCCGAGAGGAGGCCTTTCTGCTGGGGGCGGCCTCCATACTCGTACTCATTCGACACCTCCTTCCGGGACTCACAATGCACATCGCCCACGCCCAGTACTCACCGGTGATGCCATTACTCGCCTTGCAAGGACGATTGGCAATACAACTCATCCCACTAAAGTATCCACAGTCAGTGCAGCGGCAGAATGATTCTTTCGCTCTATCTACGTCCATGTCTCCTATAATCTACGACCATTTTGACTTGTTCCATATACCCTTTAGCTGACCTGGGTCTTCCTATACTTGGATATTCTGACCCCTTTGTATATCAACACCTCCCCTCTACAAGCGGATGTAAATTATATACTGAATGATACGACTTGTCCTTTCCTCATCTAACAGGCAGATTGGAGTATGTACATGTCATGGAATTATCTGCAACCAGAATGGAGTGATAGTACAAGAATATCGAGTTAGGCTGAACTGAAATACGAGAGCTCTAGCCCAATCGCTTTTATCGGTTTGGAACGGCTCGAGAAATCAGAAACGACTCCTAGGCTGACAAGCATATTCCGCAGTCGTCCTTCCCACATTAAAGAGATATCCTATACAACACCAAGGGTCAATTTCACTGATGTTTACAATGTTCTCGTGTTACTCACATTATTCGTCGAAGCGCGTGCTTTCACGACGCCATGCACTCCATGTCTTGGATCAAGGCCAATTGGGCGTGACGGAGAGGAATTGGTGTCTCTACCCGTATCACCGTTGTCTGAGTCTGTGGAAGTCGAGCGCCGCATCCACCACTCAGCACCCATCGTCCATTCACTCTCGAAACTGTATACATTGAAATCAAAACGTGACGAAAGGGATAGGTCCCGGGAAACCTGGGCAGAGTAGGCACCCGACATGTGGCCTAATATGGGATTGAAAAGTGCCGTTATCGTAGTAGGAGGTTGTGATGGCTGTCCTTTGGATGCTAATGAGAGGGGTGAGGATGATGAGGGGACCTGGAATGAAGGCGGAGTCGCATCGGGAAGCGTTGTGAAGCGCAGGCCGAACGAACCTATACAAATGATCTATTAGCAGCGCTAAATAGAGTGAAAGTGAAAAGCAAACTGACCACCCGCGCTCTTTTCCTTCGCGCTGATGTAAATTTCAGCACCGGCTGAGACGCGCCCCTTGAGGCCACCTTCGATTGCATCTTCCTCATCCACACGCTTTAAACCCGCACGACGGCCGCTTGAACTCTCATCGTTGGGGTCGACTGGCATACCAAGTCTCCCAAAATTATGTAGAACACGTAGTCCCCACATACCATCGTCAGCACTGTATGAATATTCCGTGCACCATTTTCCGACATCGTGTTGCAGATTGAACATAACATTACTGACTTCTCCTCCACTCCGACCAGGCACATTCGAGGGTGGATGGGATACCGCAGCGACCAAAGCCTGAACAGTCGGCGATAGTCGAGTCGAGTAAAGAGCATCTAGTCTTCCAGACGGCAGATAGAAACGACCATATAATAGGTAATCTGTAAGAACTGTGTAAAGCACAGTCAATCTCTCATAACGTATTCGTACGAACCACGGGTATCCACTCTCTCTCCAGCTAGCCATTGTTCTTCCTTACCTTCTGGCCTCCTAGGTTGATCATACACTTTGAAGCGCTCAAGCATGTCCTTGAACTGAACATTTCCCGAGCCTTTGACATCAAGGTCACAGGAGGTGAATATATAACCGACGGAGCCATTCAAAGAGGGCATGGCGGTCATTGAATATGTAGTCCTGAATAGAGAGTTTGGTGACTTAGATATAGACAAGTGCAGCCCCTTAGGGACAGTAAAATCGAGAATAGCTGCAGATGATGAGCTGACGCATATCACACATGCTACGAGTAGCTGACCATTTGAGGAACGCGTTAGATTAGCGTAAAGATTATCCTCGTTCCATCCAGTTGCTTTATAGTAGCTGCGTAGGACATACGACGCAAAGGGATGCATGCATGCGCAGATTTATGAGCAAGAAAGTTTAAGTTATGTTGGATTCCTGAGACGAAGTGTCCAAGAAGTTGACAGGGAAGAGGACAAAATTCAATTCGGCTTGCGTTTGTTGTACGGATCAATATATCACATGATCACATTGATAGACGCTTGGGTGGGATGTGGCGCGGGAGATTCCAAAGCCGGCCTGAGGCCTGAGGCATGAAGACGGAAAGGGCCACCACAAGGACATCGTTAGTGATCATAGATATTGACCGCAGGAATTAACTGAAAAGAGAAAGGCGATATCGAATGATGGCTTTTCCCTCCGAGTCTCATACAATATACATACAACGATACTTCGAGAACAAGGATGACCATGGGGGGCGTTTGATAAATTCTCATAATCAAGTACGAGCTAGGAGAAATACAGGTCAACATGCATCCAGCAGAAAACTACACACTTACCTTTGATGAATTGAATTTCTCATCCTCCTAAACACCTGGCTTTGCGCCCCTCGAGCTTCCCGAAACAACGTCTCCTACTCCTCCTATTATAGCCCCGACCAGGTGCAAGGTTCCACCGACAATATGTAACGCTGTTCCAACTATGGTGCATGGAATGGATATCAGGATACCCACAGGTCCCCTAGATCTGATCTCGTCTAGTATTTTTCTCCGCTCTTTCCTCCCAACTTGACTAAACCTCGTCGCTCTATGATACCACTCGGTTTTTACTTTTAGGTCGGGGTGCTTCTCCCCGAGGTCACGCATCTTCGCGGCAAGCTGTTGCACTTCGGACTCAGTATGCTTTTGCCCTCGTTGTTCTCCCTCTTGGTAGGCTATCGTACGCTCCAGCAAGTCGCTGAAGGATTGCTCCCAATGAGTATCCTCGTATGGCGGAGGACTTGGTTCTAGTGGATGAGTGGCCTCTTTCTGGTTGTCGTTGGATGTTATCAACATTTGGACGGTGGTCGAGAGCATATTGTGGTTCAGTGGTGACCTCAAGCTGTATACATCAAATAGAGGGGAGGCTGTGCCACTTCGAACATTCCGCAGCATTGAGGCTGTGTCCTGAGGCTGCTGTCTCACTCGGAGTACCCCTAAAGTATGCTCAAGAGAGCAGTAGCGAATGCCAGCTTTAAAATTTGTCGGTAAGTATACTGCGGAATAATATAGCAATTTACCGTGTCCCACATTGATTGTTGCACTGTAAAGCAGGAATGCCGAAGAGGTGACAAATGTCGAAATAAGAGCTATAACATAACCCTCCAAACTAACAACGGCAGGTCAGGTCATCATAATAAGAAGTTCAAAGGGTTGTTCAGAGTATGGGTCAATCACTAATCTTTGAGCGGGAATTTACGTAGACAAGATGGCGTGGTTCTTTGCGCGACAACCACAGGCACACGAGCTGTCTTTCATCCCTCGAGTTTGTTGAAATGATTGGAATCATAAATGCTCCCATAACACCTGCGTCGCCTGTTGTCCGATCTCAGCAGTGTCACCATATGCCTCCCGCCATGTCCATGTTTTGTGAGGCTCGATAGCGTCGGGCATTTGATAAAGTTCCATAGTACGTTTTCGTTGCCCGTCACTGACCTCTGCAAATCCCTGAGCTCATTCAACAGTGAAATTTTGCTAACATCTCACCCTGTCGGGATACTATGTACCACATGAAGTATCTTTTTATGAAGATATGAACAGGTTCCAAACGACCGTGGTCTTCTATGTGACGGCTTGCTGAGGAGTTTACCATGGGTAAATGCAATTCATCAATTCTGGAGTCAAATAAAGCGAAGGGGACAGTTCTAATTCCAGATATATCAGTACTCCAAGAAGGGATAAATAGAGAGGTTACCTTGATTCCGTTCGTGGACGTTTGTCTGGTAAGAATGTAGAGCAAGATAAGGCGTGCGCAATCACGGATATATAAGAGGACACAGTCCATTTAGACCTGAAAGTACACATCGTTTCATATAGTAATGGAACTGGAAAGAGAAGAGGCGCACGGTGTTGAGAGTCTGTCGGTGGCAAAAAAATATGCAGATAGTTCAAGTATGACAATGAGGGCTGGGGTAGTCGCGAGTGATGTTTTGTCATTAATCCAGCTGCTCGCTTCACTTGTGGCAGGGGGAACAATAAACATTGAAAGCAGAAAGCACAGATGTGCAGGAGAAGGCGGGTAGCTGTCATCAGATGAGAAATAATTGTTCTGAGGGATAGAAAAACGCGACTAACAAAATTTGTATCCGGGACGATAAAGCGTTAACTTTCCCAGAATTTGCATTGACCTTGAGCCATTCATCGTTGTAAATCTTCAACGATGTTTCCAGGCTTTGGCGAGAAGACGCTATCAGAATGACACGAGAGTGGCCATGGGTATCCTCAGCTATAGATGACAATGACAAGTGAATTGGAGCTGATGGGTGATATTTTCCTTTGACGAGCAGAGTCTTGAAAGTTGGGAGAGGTGGTCCAGGTTGAGGGAACAAGGAAGGCATGTATCCTTTGTCGTTCAATAGTATTATGATATCGTTTTTCAGAAATAAATGAAAAGGGTCAAAGTGAAGGATTAT
>JABAJT010000039.1:0-22701 GCA_018850275.1 Tephrocybe sp. 9174TJB
GAAGCACTCTTTGGCCCAGGTGCTGGAGTTGGAGATCAAGTGTTTAACAAGTGTGTTGCGCTGTTGGAAAAGGTTGTGGAAGAAGCAGCGGCGTGCTTCCCTGGCGAGTCGGTGAAGTGTACATTTGAGAAGCGGGAGGGGCAAAGTGTGATGAACGTGTGGGTACAGCCGGCAGACAGACATGAACCTGAGGGGATGGAGGGTGAGGGAGGTGTTGAGGGGACGACGGAGGGTGAGGGCGAAGAAACGACGCCGAAAGAGAATGTGTACCCCCCGATCAAGCAGTTGGAAGTGAAGGTGTCGAATTTCCTCGGCCAGGTGCCGGTGAGGGGTTCGCAGGCAGTGGGGTCTGTTGATGAGCCATGTATGTATTCTTTTCTTGACTTGAGGCATACTTTCTTGCTCATCTTCTTTTCGCAGGGACGAGCCATTGGTCGATCTCGAAACTTGCTTCATCAGGGGCTGAAATCCATGCGGGACTCGCGGGAGCGAAACAACGGCAGTTCCGTTACATTGATATACCGACTGGATGGGATGAGGAAACAGTGGGGAAGATGTGGAATGCGCTCAACTTTGGTGGAGTGGAGAGAGAGGAAGGTGCAGAGGAGCCACTACCGGACAACTTTAGAGTGGTATCACCACGAACACAGGAGCTTCGACATCTTGCGCGTGTGGGAGGTGAGGAGACTGCTAAACGACTTGTTGAGGAAGAAGGGCAGGCAAAGGTGTGGATCGGGGGTACAGTCGAATGGGAAGAGCTACAGGAGATCCAGGACCTGTTGAGGAGGAAGGAGCCTCCAGTTTCTGTGATTGAAGAAGTGACCGACGAGGTTGTTGCTGCAGAACAGGAACGGCCTGGGCTTGAGGAAGTAACTGACGAGGTTGTTGCTCAGCCTGGGATTGAGGAAGTAACCGACGAGGCTGTTGCTCAGCCTGGGATTGAGGAGGCTGTTGCTGCAGAACAGGAGGTCGTTGCTGATCGGGGAGCGGGTCAATAATAGTCAGTAATGTATTAATCGTATATTAATAGTCTCATTATCCGAGACAAGGGCCTTTCGGAATATAATACACTTGCTCTCTTTCTCTTTCTCTTTCTTCAACGCAATGACCGTCAGTGAGGTGGGCAATCAGAAATGCCAAGCCGCTTGCAGCTGGACTGATTCATGTTGTTTGTAATAGGCTTTAAAAGTCCCAGGCCAGGTGAGAATTCGCAATCTCCCATCATGAGCGAAAAGAGGCGTAGCTGGGCAACTTTCATTCCCAGGCCAGGCAGCAGCAGCGGCAGGCCTGGAAGCAGCAGTGGAAAGCAATCCAGCGCTACAGGACCATGGTCAACATTGTCGCCGACACCGTTGACGACACCGTTGCCCGTCTCGCCAATGGCCTCATCCACTGATCTGCCCCGCACTGACTCATTCTCATCTCTTCGCCGCATACCAGAACTCACCTCTTTGCAGGATGATTTCTCGCCCAACCCAAACAATAATGCTTCCACAGGGAATCGCGCGTCGTTCACCAGGTCCCTGTCCAACATGATGGGCGCATTGTCAAGGACAGGTACACGAGACTCCGAAGACAAAGAAACTCGTGGACGTTCCATGGCACAGCTGACACGGGTCAAGTCTGCTTCATCGGTACCCCCTCCTGACGGTGAATCAGATCGTAGTCGCTCTCGTGGGCGTTCAACGTCCCCTTTCACCTTCCGCCGCCGTCGCAACGAGCCGTCTCCGCCACCATCTGCTGTCCACTACTCAGATGCAGAGTCGGATGCAGATTCATCTTCTATTCGCCCCCGATCAACTGCTTTCTCCTATGACTCAGCTGACGAGACAGAGGACGACGACTGGTCCGAAGACGACCTCTTCGACGACGTTACAGAGCGAAACACGGAGCAGAACGCACAAATCGTTCCACCCGTGCCCCCCTCCCACCCAGCCGCAGAGGAAGATCCTGATCCTCTCGGTGAAGGCGTCAACGTTGTTGTACCACCCGAGCCGTATTTCCCCTCAACGCTCAACAGTGGTGCACCCACCAAGCGTAACCCTCGCCGCAGAAAGAGCCAAAAACATCATGAGCCTCTACGCTATGAGACCTCCCGCCCCTCTTTCCAGCGCGATCGATGTACGATCACCATCACGCAGGGCGACCCCGCGTCAACGTGCGGTGACCGCAGGAAACGCAAGTATATCGTTGCCAGTGACCTGAGCGAGGAGAGTAGATATGCCGTCGAGTGGGCAATAGGCACTGTGCTTCGTGATGGAGATGACCTCCTCATCGTCACTGTCACTGAGAACGATGCAAAGGTGGACCCCCCCGTACCCAACGCCTCCGACCGCACAACGAAACTCCGTAGCCAACAGGAAGTATGTGTATTATCCACTTCAAAAACTTTTGTTGACTTTCATACAGCGTCAAGGCCTTGCTTACATCCTCGTCCGACAAGCCACTAGTCTTCTGCAGCGCACGAAGCTTAATGTAAAGGTCGCGTGCCAGGCCTGGCATGCCAAGAACGCGCGTCATATGCTCCTTGGTGTGATTTCATCTACTATCTCTGTATTCAAAGCTAACCACCGCATAGACATTGTCGACTATCACGAACCCCAGATGGTCATCGTTGGCTCTCGTGGTCTTGGCCAGCTGAAAGGGTCCGTTTTTATTTTCGTCTTCTCTCATAATATCCTCATGTTCGTTCCTCGATCCCTCCAGCATCCTTCTCGGCTCGACTTCGCATTATCTGATTCAGAAGTGCTCTGTTCCCGTAATGGTCGCCCGCCGCCGCCTCAAGAGGCCTCCCAAGCGTGCGGCACACCTCTCTACTCATCGCACTCATGTCTCTCTCGCAGAGGCCGGCATCGATCGTGTCGCGCACAAGGTCGATGAAGACGTGCAAGTCATGCGTGAGGAAATCCAGAGAGACGACGAGCGCCGTGGAGGCCCTGGAGGTCGCGGTATTGGTGGTAGCAGGGACCTGGGGGGCCTTGGGTCGACTCCTGAAAGGGGAGACTCTTTACAAGAGGAGGACGAGGAGGGGGATGATGATGATGAGGATGCAGATGCGGAGGATGCGGATGCGAATGTTGATGGAAAGGTCACTGAACGGGTCAAGAGCTGATTGAAGTGGTGCCCTACCCTTTTTTTCTTTTGGTAGATGTGTGGGTTAGAAATGCGAGATATTATTGTGTTTTTATTGTTACATCGCTGAATTGTATCACCTGGCTCACACTCACTACATGACCACATGAGCGTGCGCAACCTCTCGTTTGAGCTTTCTGCAAGTTTAAAACTTTTGTACAACAGAGCGAGAGATATGTTATTATGTATATAAAGTAGTATGTCCTAGTAGTCCTCAGATCTTTGAGGTGGGCACAGTTCCAAACAGCTCCTTGAGGAAAGCGTCGCTGTTGGGTGGTCTTCCCAGGAAGGCCTGTAAAACAGATCAAAATTCATCCTCGCAAGACCAAGGAATATTTCATACCTTCAATGATTCGAGCTCATCGCGAGATCCTCCAGGGAGGAGAATATGTTTTCTATACTGCTCGCCACGAGCAGGGTCAAGAGGATCGGCCTTGAAAACCGTTGCTATTGAAAAAAAAAAAACATTAGTTGCCTTGTTCAAGTATCTAAATAAACATCTAATTCGCACCATACATGTCCGCCGCGAACACAAGGGAGTACGTGTAACTGTCATATCTTAATGAGCACGGGATATAAATGAAAATAGTTTGGGAAGACACACCCGTAATAACCGGCGTCATAACCACCAGTAATATGGCCAAAGGTACCTTAATGCCCCAGTGAATTAGGATAAATGGCAGCTGCGCAAGGGAAACAAACCTTGTCCAGGGGTTGGTGTAATGTTCTTCACCAAGGAGATCTGTTCCCGAAGGTTGTTCCAGAGGTTGGTGTAGTCTTCACTCTCTGAAATCTCGAGCATCAGTCCTACCGTCCTTCAAGGACATATTGAACTGAGACTCACCTTGCTCAGTATGCACTTTGAGGTCGAATTTCGCGAAGAATAATTGGCGGAGATAGAATAGCCCTACGTTAACGTAGCGGCTATCGAAAGTTAAAAACGAGTTGCGATACGAGTTGATCATTTGCGACATACCTCTTAATGATCTTCTCGATCAACTCGGGGGACAAAGGTTTCTTCGACTCATAGTGACTGGACATCTGCTCGAGAACTTTAGGTTCCCAGCACCTACATGCCGTCATAAGTACAGTCAAGAAGAATACAAAAAATCACACGACGGACCAGTTTTCAAGCATCTGCGAGGGCGCCTCAACGAAATCACGAGCCACGCTATCAATTCAAATCAGTATATTCAAGCTGTCTGACGAGAGGACAAAGGCGCACCTAGTACCATGGAACCTGGAGAACTTGGTCTTGCTCAGCAGCCCATGGAACACATGTCCCATCTCATGGAAGAAAGTAACAACATCATCATGCCTCATCAATGCAGGCTTCTCAGGTGTGGGCTTAGCGAGGTTCGCGACCATGGCTGTGAGAGGATAAGCCCGTTTGCCTCCTGGAAGATCGTAGCCGGGAAGAAGGCCCCACACTGCAGCGTGGCCATATTTAGATGCTGTGAAGGTCGAGTTAGTATGAGCCCAGAGATGAGAGAAATAATCAGGACATACGACGAGGGAAGAGGTCAAGATAGCAGTATCCAATGAATCCAGATTCATCCTTGGCGTCCTTTTCCCAGACAGCAAACTGCTGCACCTCTATAACACGACAGTTATATGTGAAGAAAAGTTTATACGGGGGAGAAACATACCAGGGTGCCAGGTTGTGCCGTGGATTTCCTCAAACCTCACACCGAGAAGGTTCTGGTAGATCTCGAGAATAGCTGGGACAACAACGTCCACAGGGAAGTACTCCTTCACGAGCATGTCGTCAAGGTCGAGTGTCTTCTCAATGAACTTGCGGTCGTAGTACCTGTAGTCCCATATGTAGAATTTGCCGTCAAAGGGGAGACCCTTCTCTTCGTGTTCCTTCTTCTTCAGCTCAAGGAGGACATCCAGTTCCTTCAGTCCGACAGGCCGGAGCTTGTTCTCAAGATCGTCGAGGAACTAAGCAGAAAAATGTCAAAGTTGATCATAATTCAGAGACGGGTAATGTTTACGTGCGCAACGTTCTTGCCACTCTTGACCATCTTCTCCTCAGTGATATAATCTGCCCTATGAACACCCAGACCAGTCAATCAATGGCAATCAGTTTTATCACTACGGCCTTTCTCACCATGTCTCGTAGCCCAATAGCTTGGCAATCTGACGACGAAGATCGAGAGCCTTGTTAAGGATAGGGACATTGACTTCGAGACGGCTCTCATGGCCTTCTTGAGCACGTCGTCGGGTTTCCGGATTTTCTGCAAATTTGAACTGGGACTCTGAGTCAGTTGAATGGCTAGGTAAACATTCTTTGGCTTACAACAGGGAATATGTCTGGAGTCTGGTAGGTGACGTCGTAGACTTCCTTGCCATCTTCTGTGCGTTTCGTGTAACCAGTAACGACATCATGAGGAACGCCTTTAAGCTCTTCTGCTGTGAAAGTGATATGGCCCTAAAATCAATATCGTACTTAAGGGCCTCGATACCATATTGGAGAGCTATCATGACGAACGTTTTCCTCGTTAAAGTTTTTCTGTACTGAGATGTTAGTACAGAAATGTTATGGCAATTCCGGAACATACGCTGAAGTCCAGGCAAGCTTGAGATAACTCCTTTTTCAGAGCAGTTAACAATGTCCGCTCCTTTTCGGGAAGGGCTAAGCCAGCACGTTTACCATCCAAAATCTAAAAGTGAATTCAGAGCGCAAAGATGGACAGATGGTTATGTTAGCCGTACCGACTTCTCTACAAGCCGGCGCTCTTCGGGAGACAGCTTCTCCCATTCTCCAGACTCCTTGAGATTCTTCTCCGCTGCGATCTTGGCGTTGAAGACATCGAGGCGCATGGACGACTCAATACCGAATTGACGTCCAGCTGATTCTGCCTCGTTGGAGGCATCTCGAAGCTCTTTGGAGCGTGATACGTTCTGGTAAAAGGCAAGCAGTTCCGTTGCACATTCATAGCGCGCATCGGCGTCCGCAAGTGCGGCCTGGTACGATCGATCATGTCAAATCTCGTCTGATTGTGCAATACTTGAGCAGTACTTACAAAGACCTGCGAAATACGCGTTACATAGTGTTCAGTGAGTTTATATGAGTGCATACCGATGAGAAAGTGCAGTCCTTCGCATCTAATGCGCCGATAGTGTCTTGAACGGCACGGTTGGCGGCAATATACTCGTTGTTGAGGCGAGTAAGTTCCTCAGGAGTGTGGTTCCAGGATGGCGGTGGCTGAGGAGGAGTGAGAGACATGGTTGTAGTTGGGAACGAAAAGAGGCTGGACTTGACAGTGGCCAGTGACCTTGTACTGGTCACCCGACCTGCATATTTCGCCAGATTGCCTCGGATATCTCCTGCCATCGATCTCAACTGCACGGCCGCTAATCCCACTGCAAGTGCTCCTCCCCATCCAAAAAGTATCCTTGGACGGGCAAGCCCTGCCAGTCGCTGTGGGCCACCACGTAGAGCCATCGCTGCTAGTAACACTGCCAGCACATTAATTTTCTGGGGCCCGTCGAGATCTTATCTTATCTGCAATTACGTACTTGCACTTGCTTGAATATTGCATGTTCATTCATCTCAAATTCCACACCAATGCCGATCTGTGTGACTTATACTGGCGACCGTTAAAATTAGTACAACGTATGGACCATATTACAGTCAAGTTTGAATAAAATTGTAGGAATACATTGAGTTATCTATTGTCCCAGTCCATAAGACGCCGGGGATTTTTCACAGCTTTATGCGCCAACGGCTGCAACATTGGACGTGGAATCATATGCATTTGCTTTTCCGCTCATCTCCGCCTGAAGCATCAGAGACTTCGGGGCGTCCATCTTGTCCATCATCACCTCGACGAGCTGCATTTTGTTAGCATCCGCAAATTCAGTGTCATTGAGAAGCCGGGAGAGCTCAGTTCTGGTGGACACCGTGTAGGATTTCGACAACTTTTCATCTGGGTCGCCAAGGACGCTCAAAAGGCTGGTCCAATTCCAGTTGGAGATGTCGTTGTATTTTCTTGTCGCATGATCAGTCGAACGAAGGCTACCCTTGATACGGTCTGCGGCGTACCTGGTCTTTCCGTGAATGTAGCGTTCAATGGTATAGCCCTTGTTATTAAGAACAAAGATGATAGGCTTGACTCCAACGCGGAGCATCACTGAAAGCTCCTGAACCGTGAGCTGCCTATTCAGCACACTAAATCAGTGAACGGGTCTTAAAAATAGCGGAATATGCATACAAACTACCGTCACCAACGAACAGAATAGGTCTTCCGCGATCGCTCTCTCTAGCAGCCAAAGATGCACCCAACAGGCTTCCTGAAAGAGTAAGAGGTGTATTTCAACTTCCCCCGAACAGAAGATAAAATGGGATCAATTTCTTACCAACAGACCATCCAATGCTTCCCCAGAGGATTTGACTGACCAAAACTGATTTCTCAGGAAGAGGAACATCCAAGATACCAAAATTGGCAGTTCCTTTATATCACAATGAACTCATCCTGAAATATGCCATGTTCAACTTGTCACGAACCTGTTTCAGTTACAATCACATCTCTGGGCCTGAAGAATTGAGCGACGCGAGGCCAGAAGTACAAGTGAGATATGATTTCCGTTTTCTCCTTCGGAACTGGAGAGAGGAACCTGGGTACGTGAATCTTCGACGCGGAAACATGGAAAGTTTTCAGTCTCTTAGTCAATTTCGGAATCAACTGCTTCATGCCAATGCCTTGGAAGGCAGCATATTGGACTTTAGTATGGTCGGAATGGAGCTAGAAAGCAGTGTCAGATGTGATGAATAGCAGAAGGGCGTTGAAGGCTAACCTCGATGGTACGTTTCACGGGGATTTTGTATGAGAAGTTGCCCGTATTAAAGTCGCTTCTCAAAGCACCAACAGACAGGACGAGTTTGGCTGCTTCGACTTTATCTTTGATCTCAGGACGACTGATGGAACCCAAGTAGATCTGAGGATGGTTCAGGAAATTAAAAATTAATCAAGGACAAGCTCCATACTCCACCGTAACGTTCAAAGTTTTCATCGACGGCTGTTTTCCCCATTGGTGTCGAATAAACCGGGAACTTTGTAATTTGTAAGAATTCTTCCAGCTCTTCTTTCGTATCGTGTCGGATTGTGCAGGCATCAACCAGGACGACTGCATCGCCTTCAGCCTCTTGAAATTGTTTCTCGATCAAATCGAGAACAAATGACTCGATCTGAGGGTCATTGTGAGGGGGGCTGCGAGTGAGTGGCGTGCGGAGGCGGTCAGTCGAGATTTTAGCTGATACAAGATCTGTAGGAAGAGACATATAGACCGGGCGGGCCTACATATGTGCTAAGTAGACGGATCGACACCAGAGAATTATTCATACTTTGGTGATGCAATCAATGAGTACACGATCAATCTCTGCAGCAGCCTGGTTCTTGTTTCGGAGAGTGGCTTGAGAGTATGAGAATTGCTGGGCGGCTAGAGTATATGCGTCATAGCTAATGACGAGTCAGGAATAGAAATTGAGCGCTGGTCATTTTGGACGTACCGACCGTCTCCTAATGTGTGATGTAACATCGGCTTGGAGGTTTGCTGAGAGGTGCTGGGGACTCCAACGAGATTCAAAACGGGAACCATTTCAGAGAAGGCTGTAAGAGTATGAATGTCGATGGTCTCAGAATTCGTAACTGAACTACTTACCTCCAGCAATCCCATTAATTGCAGAGAGTTCGCCAACTCCAAAGCTGTTCGAACAGTCAGTAATGCGCTGTAGTATTTGAAGTGGTACGTACGTAGTCAAGATTACTCCGAGAGAATGTTCCTTGACTCGAGCATATCCGTCTGCTGCATAGGCGGCATTGAGCTCGTTGCTGAAAGTATTGAGTTTTCGTGGTGTACGATACAAGGGCGGGATCCATACCAGTTGCCGACCCAGTTAATGTTTGGATGGTCCTCGATGAGATCCTGAAGAAGGTCTCAGTTTTCTAAACCGAGACACACTACAAATGATGCAGAGAGCTCACCAAGAAACCGAGGTTGAAGTCTCCTGGAACGCCAAAGATGTTCTATCCCGCAGTGAACAAACTATATCATCCGCCAATGGCAAAACTTACGGTGACACCCAGTTGCTCGAGGCGGGTGAGAAGGTAATTTCCAACGGAGATCTCAGTGCCCTGTTCATGCTTGAGACTGTCGACCTCGAGCTTGAGACGGTGCAGCTCCGCCATTAAGGCGGCGGTGGATTGTCTATCCATGATTGCAGTACGCTGGTGGTGATACAAGAGTCGCAGAGGGGGGTTACGGGATAGAGGTATGTCTGAAAGTTGTGTCTTAAATAGCGGTAGACCGATGACGTCGTGTGGCTTATGCTCGTTACATAACCACCTGCATCCACAGACATCCTCCGCCTGGAATCTAATAATCGAAAGCCGCAAACTCTGTCATGACTGGGTCGAAGGAGATACCTAGACGGCCTCGGCTGATCTGGAACATCCAATTTTGATACAGGACCGTCCAGGCTGATACCGAGCAGCGAGCTCTTTCCGTCGGATACAACCAAACTCCATATGTGGCCAGTATGGCCAGCTCTATGTTCACTTGAGAAGCGTCGAGACCGAAGGCTGCAATCGGTTTGCATGTCTGGCATGGCGAGATGCATACGCGAAATTTCGAGTTTCACAACGCCGATACCTGATGGAACACAGAAAGAGAAGTTTTCGCATAGCTAGGACCCACGACCTCCCACGGTCTATTAACAAGGAAGAGCAGGAAGAGCTCACAGTCAAAATTTGAAGGCAATATTTTATTGACATTGACAATGATTGCATCAAACTGATGATCACGACTTGGACTGGATACCTTGAGATACCTTGGCATACCCAACCAGGCACGAGTCTGAGGGGGCTTGACGGGAGCCATATCGAAGACCCGGAAGTTAGTACTTGGTCCAAACTAAACGATCCCGACTCGACGAGCGAATTAAAATATCAGTGCAACATCAACGTTCATAACGCCCGACTCGATCAACACGTGGCCGCGTCAACCACACGTGATCGACGCGTTTTTCGAACCCATGACGCCAAGCTTGTTCTCTTGAACCACACCACCACAGACAATTCGCTGCGATCTTTGGTACAGTGGCTCTACTCCGAGATTATCTGGCATTTCTCAGCCATCTAACATAGTAACTCAATCCTTTGCACCTGAATCGTTTCACGGGACAAGTGACTTGGAGCACCCAATTTGCCATATATATGAGCATCGATCAGAAATCCAACAAAGGCACGAATCGGCCTACTTCTAGCTCTATCCAAAAGAACACGCCACCCCAACCTAAAAGAAGAATCCCGCCGATTCTTGGGAACTATGTACTTGGGCGCTTGCTTGGATCAGGGTATTCAGGTATGAGCTTCAGAACGTCATCATCACTTTATAAATCAGCTGTGTTTTCTTCAACCAGGTTCAATATTTAAAGCTAGACATATACACAATGGAAGCATTGTCGCTCTCAAGCTTCAGGACGTAGACCACGAATGTCGGACGAACCTATACGAACGATATCTCTACCCGTACCTATTAGGTGCCAAGGGTATGCCTACCCTCTGGGCGTATGGTGAACAGGACGGATGGGACTACCTTGCGATTGACCTCCTCGGCTCCAGTCTCGACAGCCTTTTCAGAAGTTACGGTGGCCCAGATAAACCCATGGATATTGGTACTGTGTGTACCGTCGCAATGCAGATGGTACATTCACCCTCTGCCCTAACTTTGGCTCATGCATGCAAGTATACTGACCGTTGTTGTTTTGTGCCCCGGATGAGTAGATCGCGCGATTGGAAACGATGCATGCACGGGGAATATTGCACCGAGATATCCAACTCGGCAATGCTGTTATTGGACGCATGGATCCAAAGATGTTGTATATGATTGATTTTGGTTTCTCGAAACATTACATAGACCCATATACGCGGCGGCACATCCCAGAGTCAAAGCGCAAACGTGACTTTATAGGAAATTACTGGTTCTCGTTAGTCCTTTTTTCCTTTTTGTTTGTTTTTATCGCAGTTAACATGAATGGGATATAGTTCTGTAGATGTACATTGCCGTGGCAAGGGTATGTTTCGCTTTTGCAAAATTGCTTCACGTTTGAATAATCGCTCCTTCTATTCCAAAGTACCCTCACGGCGAGATGACATGGAGGCCACCGCACTCATGTTGATTCATATCCTCACCCCCCGAGGGCTTTTATGGACGCGAAACGGCGTTCCCAAGACTGAGGTAGACCATGATATTATAAAAGGACAAAAGCGGAGGGCCCGTCCAGAGGATCTGTGCCGCCACCTCCCAGTGGTGTTTGAGGAGTTTTTGAGATATTGCCGATCATTGAAATTCTACGAGCAGCCTGACTACCGGCGATGGATCGAGGAATTTCGCGAACTCAAGATAGAGATGGGTTATGGGGGCACCGATGAGTTCATTTGGCCACCCCCTCAACCTATAGTCCTGGTATGGGGCTTCCTGCTATATGATCCAACATTCACTGACAGTGTATGTGAGCAGCCATCTGCACCCCCACCACCATATACTTCTCGTGGGGGGCGTGCTCCGACAGCCGAAGCAGACGATATGGAGGGCATTCTTAACGGCCTTAGAAATTTGGATTTCAACAACGCAGGCGCCAGACAAATCCTCGGTGACCGCACGAACATAGAGGAAGTTCAGCGGCGCGCAAAGAATGATGACTCTGTGCCCACAAAGGAAGTTATTGATATCAGCGATAGCTCCGAGGAAGGCGAATCCAAGGCGTCTCGGCTGATCAAGCTGACTGCGAGAACACCTGATGCGACAGATAACGCGGCGCTGGGTGTGCTGGTACGCCAATTTATACTGGCGCTGAAATGCAACAGCTCGAGGCAACTCACGAAGGACGCCTCTGCATTCCTTGATGCGTTGTATAAACAACTTGCCGATCCGTCCGTATTTGTTGCCCCAACAAGGTGGGTAAATAGCTGATGTTGGGACAGGATACTGAATTGTGTATAGGACGTCACAGCAATGGTCTGATGTACAGCGGGGAGAAAGGGAGCCAGCACATATCAAACTTGGAGTTGTAGCGCGTTTGAAAGTTCAAGTAGGGACGGCGAGGAGTAACAAGGACATGGCGGCGATGGTTTCCGAGTTCACCAGGGTGACGAATAAAAGCACCGGGCGTACGATCACCAAGGTATGTGGAGATCTAGACTACACCGGGTAGGATTGCTGCTTATGGCGGACAGGATGGATTTTCTTTTTTGGAAGGACTTGCGAGGAGACTTGAGGTCCTGCAATGATATGATATACATGTACATGTAGTTGGTACTTGGATCTACCCCGCGTTACGTATCATACTGTATATAACCAGGTGGGATGTTCTTGTAGAAGGCTGTTATCTTCATGAGGGATGACGAGGTGTCAGTTGTGGGATGAGGGAATGGAATGGACCGAATGGAAGGGCTGGACGACGGTGTTGCATGGACGGAGGCCGGACCTGGGTTGCCCCAGGAAATTGACAAAATTCCGGGAGTTGCCGCCCCCAAGACAAGCGAAAGACGGCCAATTGGCTGCTGTTCGTTTTAAATAAAAGCCCTGTCAAGCCTTTCACTCTCTTTTTCAAGGCCATCATGTCGCCCCAGGACTCCTCCGTCACCGTCGTCGAGCAGGGCACCTTTGTCGTCCCCGACATCACCATCAAGGAGCTCCTTGATGCAATCCCGTATGCTTTCCCTCATACGTCCTATCATTTCAGCTCACCTTCTTCCACAGTGCCCACTGCTTCAAGCGGTCAGCCATCCGCTCAGGCGCATACGCGTATGTCTTCTCATATTCAGCTTCTCCAACACATCATTGACGCTCACACAGCGTCTGGGATATGATCGTCATTGCTGCCATCTACAAGACGACCACGTTCGCGGACACCTTCATTGACCCGTCCATCATTTCCCTTCCTCACCCCGCCCTGTACCCCCTTGCACGCCTCGCCCTCTGGTCCCTCTACGGCTTCTTCGCAGGCCTCTTCGCCACCGGTCTGTGGGTCATCGCTCATGAGTGCGGTCACCAGGCATTCTCCGAGTCCAAGTTCATCAACAACACCGTTGGCTGGGTTCTCCATTCTGCGTATGTCAATTTTCTTTATTTTTATGGCATGATCAAAAATAATTCCGGGCATGTGTTTTCTGCAGACTTGGCGTTCCCTACCACTCCTGGAGGATTAGTCACGCAAAGCACCATGCTTCGACTGGCCACATGACACAGGACCAGGTATTCGTCCCAGCCACTCGCTCAGACTTGGGCCTTCCTCCTCTCAACCCTCAAGGCGAGAACCTCCTCGGCTCCCGTGTCACCGCTGAAGTCAAGAAGGAGCTCTGGGAGGCTCTCGGCGACTCTCCCATCGGCGCTGTTTTGGGCTCTGCTTCCTACTTGCTTGGTGGATGGCCCGCGTACATTATCATGAACGCCTCGGGTCAGAAGAGGTACCCCAAGGGCACTAGCCGTGCGTCATCCTCGAAATTTTTTGCAACTTTGAGGTTTAACAGTTGTTTTTAGACTTCTCTCCTAACTCGGTCATCTTCTCCCCCCACCACTACACTCAGGTCCTCATCTCCGACCTTGGCATTATCCTGTGGCTCGGTGCAATCTTCTACAGCATTTACAACTTTGGCTTTTTCACCGTCTTCCGCAACTATCTCGTCCCTTACCTCTGGTAAATTTACTCCTTCACTTTCAACCCTTCTTCAACTCACACTTCTCACTCAAGGGTAAACCACTGGCTTGTCCTCATCACTTTCCTCCAACACACCGACCCTCTCCTCCCCCACTACCCTGCTCCAGAATTCACTTTCCCTCGTGGTGCCCTCGCTACTCTTGACCGCAACCTCCTTGGTGACTGTGGTAGCCTTATGGCCTGGCTTGGTGCCCACGCCACCAATGGCATTTCCGAGACCCACGTCCTCCACCACGTCTCTAGCAAGATCCCTCATTACCATGCCTGGGAGGCTAGTACGGCGCTCAAGAAGAAGCTTGCCAAGAAGGGCTTGCGCCTTGAGGGTGGCGCTGGAGGGTGGCGCGAGGTCTACCGTGTCTTCAAGGAGTGCAAGGTACGTTCTCAATCCTTTCAACTGGACCAATGAGTCCTGATACATTTCTACCATTCCAGTTCGTTGAAGATGAAGGTGATGTTGTCTTCTTCAAGAATGCACATGGCCTGGCAAAAATGAAGCCTGTCTTCGCGGATTCCGCTAGCGACTCTGGCATCGAGATTGTTGATCACGAAAAATAGAGAATATGATCGATTATGCATACATATACATACCCCCTAGATGTCTCGTCGCTTTGATAGCTGGTACTTATATTTTGTCTTCGGCGACCGAGCTCCATTCTTGAAGGCCCCCGTAGGGATAATGAATGATACGTAGTAATGAATAGATTTGGGGTGAAGACGATATCTTGAAGACGATCCATTCGGTGATCCAAGGCAGGCCCATTTTTTTTTCTGCTGGAAAAACTTGTCGGCCAGTGGGCGGCCGGCAGAGCGCAATACAGTACACCTAGTGTGCTGGCGCCGGGCACCAGACTGCAAGTCGTATCAAGTTTTATCAAGGCTTGTCCCTCTAACGCGTGGCGCAGGCTATACATATGCATATCTTTCCACAACTCTGCAGGGACGTAACCGCGCCTGGAATGCAGGCGTGGTGTAACCCCCGCAGGCCACCGGAACTTCTCCGTATCGATGACAAGAAGCTGAAACCAATGTATATCTGTCATCCCGTCGCGCCCCTCACAGGGGACTAATTCCCGATAGACGAACGCCACCCAGATAGCCTATGTTTATGATACCTGGTCTTGGAATGAGCTTGTCGGCTGGCGTGGTTTGAGGATCCCTTCGAGGTGGATTATATCGCCATTGTTATAAGGACGTGCCTGTTAGGACAGAAGAGGAGCACTAGAGACGAGATGGTGGTTGAAAGAAAGAAAGGGTTTGTTCAGGAAACGCGTTGTAAAACTGGCTTCATAGTTCCTGGAGAGGCTGACTTTCGTTTGCAAAATCAAATGCGAGACATCCAAGTTAGTCGATGCGTGGACTCGGTAACTGGTCGCGTCCTCTTTGAAGAAACGCAAGTGGGCAGACCATCTGAATTGCGGGTATCATCTGGCTAGTGGCAGTTGAAAAGGTTCAGTGTTTGTCGTCGACCTAACGAAAAGCAGCACCAAGTATCAAGTCATACATCTGCCATACTTTGTTGGATCTCATCCTTCCATAATTCCGCAAACTCTTCGATATCCCGACCGCTGCTTAAACTGAGCGCCTCTATTGGAACCATATTATGCTGGTATGTGGGAGCGTTCGATGCCGCCACTGGATGCGCTCGAGAATCAATGACGCGAAAATCTGGGCCTCGTTCAGGAGTATTAACGAGGTCGGCAAGTTCCTCGTATGTGAATAAGAGAGGGTCAGTCCGTGGCGAGTATGGGTTGAAGTCAATGATATGCCCGCGTGATAGATCTCGGGTCAAGAAGAAGTCGAATATATCTAAGCCAGAGAGTAAGTGACTTTCAAGGTGGAAAAGAGGCAGGTAGTCGTACAATCGGGATATAACATCCAGTGCTTCGAATCTCGGATGTTCTTTTCCCAATACTCCAGAACGAGGCTGGATATGGACTCCTTTGTAAGCGGTTCATTCAAAAATTCATAATAATTGTTGTCGCGCTGTGAAATAGCTTTGGACGATTCAGTGTCTTCGAAGCACAGTGTGTGCTGATGATAGACACACCCACAAGGCGATTGTGCCGCACAAAACATCGCAGTTCTCTGCTGCGATCCACCGCGTACCACTTGCGCAAAACCAGCTCAAGCTCATACGACGAGGGTGGATCATCACAGCCCGCAAATACGTTCTCCGTGCTCAGATCGTGAGTGATAAAATCAGAGGACTTGAGGAGGAGATATACGTCTGATGGCGATGTGCACTTCAGAGGCGATGAGGCGGGGAGAATCCATGAAGCGTCCTAGAGACAGGCCATCAAATTTGCCATGACTTTTGCAAGGGGATGAAAGGCGTACTTTTGGCGAGGAGAAGTTGAGTTTTGGAAAAACAGCCTCGTATGTTGAGATACATTCTCGGATTTGTGTGTCTAGCTCGGGGAATGAGAAAGTCGGGTGGTCTTCCTCTTCTTCGACGTCGTCTTCATCATCGGACAGTGTACTTTCTGCAGGGCTATAGACAGATGAGTCAAGAGCAAGAAGTGTGAGCACTGGAATACGACCGACATGTTTTCCGATCCTTGGGGGACGAAAACTCCGTCAGAATCAAGATAATCACAAAATTGTTGAGATAGAGGGCGAATTATTGTTGACTTAATACTGAGAGCTGAAAAAGAGGGGTACCATGATGAGAACTGGAAGGAGAGGATGTAAGATGTCGTTTGGGGCGGAAAGAGCGATGGAGATTTGGTTGAAGACATTTCAAAATTTTGGATCAATTTGGGTTGACTGACGCTGACGGACATGCGATTTACTTGTCCGAGTTCACGGACGGAATATACGATACATGGTAAATATATAGGAAGTAAAAGATCCATGATAGCAATATAGATGAATGTTCCACATAGGGAGGTATCGTTAGTGAGCAGTCTTGTGGCTCCCAGAGGCATATTCCTTCGCCCACCACTGTCCCCAAAAGTCAGCATGAGGATTATAAAGGGCATTGGAACGGAATCTCACCTCAACCATGAGCTTGACGCCTTCTTCAACGCCAACTATTGGCTCATAGCCCAGCACACGGCGCGCCTTCTCGATATTGTACCATCGGTTTACACAGCTGTACGATACTTTGAACCGTGTAAACGCGGGCTCCTTTCCCATCATCCATGCTGCCCATTCCGCGCCGGTTGCAGCCATCAAACCAACGGGTTTTGAGAGCTTGAAGTACTTGCGAGGCTGTCTCTTACCCGGGAAGACTGCATCAAGTTGTTGCCAGACAGTCCTGGGGAAGTCCCAGAAAAAACAGGGTTCCCCGTTGGTAACGAAGAACGCCTGGCCAGCGACTTGTAGGGGGGCAATGTCGGGATTGTGCAGTTTTGACTTTTTGATTGCAAGATCAAGAAGCTGGTCATAACGGGTGCGGATGATGGGACGTTCCGAGATGTAGTTGGGGTCATTGAATGCTGCAAGGATCTTCTCGCCATTAGGAGGAGGGGTTACATAGGGTCCCAGGGGGCGTGCTTGGCACGTAGGAACACGGTTTTTTCCAGTGGTAATGGTGATGGGTGGGAGGGGGTAGTTAAGAAGCCTCTCCTCTGCCGCGGTGATTGGTCCAACCTCTTCCACAGAAAGGGGAGGTTTTTCCAAAGAGCTTGTAGGCGCCGAAGGCGGGGGTGTTTCCAGCTTATCTGCAGCCAATATGTGGGCACGAGCGACATTTCCGACATAGGTCCAATCAAACATGTTGGTATTGTCGCCAATTTGGAAGTGGGTCTGGTTGTTTTCGTACACAGCGTAAAGACCTGACATGACTTGACGGTCCCCAGGTCTGATGTATAGCGTGAGCGACCTAGACAGACGAGGCAATTAAATATTGGGCTTACCCAAAAATGCCAGCTGGTCGGATGGCTACAGTTAAAAGTCCGTCTTTGCCATTAGCAGCCAAAACAATAGCTTCGGCTTTAGCTTTGGAATCATTGTATGCATCCAGAGGTACTTCCGGATACTCCAAACGCTCGTCGACATCAATGAGATCAGCCCCGTCAAATACAACTCCCGCAGAACTGGTGTACACAAGCTTGCGGACACCTGTCTCAACAGCGGCCGCAATTATGGCTTTCGTTCCATCGACATTGACTTTGAAGAACAATTCAGGGTTGTTAATGGTAGCCGGGGGTGAAGCAGTGTGTATTATACACGTAGCACCGCTCTGAACTTGTCGTCAGTAACGATGGGGAAAGCCTCACAATTTATACGAACTTTTCGAAGAGCATCAGCAACCTGTTCCTGGTCAGTAATATCGGCCGAGTAGAATGGAACGTCGTGGTATCGCTGGACAATATCCAAGGCAAGGACAGTGTCGCCACGATCCAAAAGTTGTTGGACAATGTGCCTCCCAACGAATCCACTGCCCCCGATGACGAGGTAGACTTCCTTGAGTGCCATGGAGAGGCTTTTTCGAAAAGAAATTTTGGGAATAGGTATGGGAATGTAATGAGGAGGGCGGCGGCTAAATGGTCCTGACAAGCTTGTCGAACGACTTTGGCACC
Organism: Tephrocybe sp. 9174TJB; assembly: GCA_018850275.1. Taxonomy (NCBI): domain Eukaryota; kingdom Fungi; phylum Basidiomycota; class Agaricomycetes; order Agaricales; family Lyophyllaceae; genus Tephrocybe; species Tephrocybe sp. 9174TJB. The sequence continues at coordinate 18,385 of JABAJT010000039.1, forward strand.
AGAAAGGAGCGCGTCGCACGTGACTCGGCTTTCAGCGCGTTCTTGTTGAAGGCACTCTCGTTGACGTACTTGACTGCCATGGACATCCCCAGGTCGAACAGGAAATACTCACAAGAAGAAAAACAGCATCTTATAGCTAATCTAGAGCTCGAAGGTCCGTCGTAACCCTCTTTGCTTTCCGGCTGTTTTTCACGGTCTGGTCGTAGTCACTCATCGGATACGACAATTTGAATCATGGCTCGCAGATCGTCTCGAAAACTTTAACATGCACCAAGAGGGACAGGTCTCTCGAATACCCAAACAGGTCCGGAGCATGACGATGCGCGAGTTTGGAGAAAAGTACAATGGTAACGTGCAAGCAGCACTTCGAGGCTTTCAGAAGGAGAAATTCGTGGCAGCTGGTGGCGAAGGATCGTTAGGAGAGCTCGACAAGGATGCGAGGAAGCGTAAATGGGTGGAAAGTCAAGAAGGCGCGGTGGAAGGGAAAGAGCACGAAAAAGCTCCTAAGAACGGTGAGTGGTCAATTATATACCCGTCTTCCTTGACTGACTTTTGTACTATAGCGCGCCTAGCCGCTGTAGCCACACCGAAAAAGCCAGGCTCATCGACTGGTCCAGGTACCGCACAACGTGCACGCATTCTGGCTGCTGGAAATAAAACACCAGGAACTGTGCGCACTCAACCCTCATGACATGTGTGCACGACGTACTCAACTTTTCACATTATAGGCCCGTATCATGGGTCGTACTGCACCCTCTCCAACGCCTCATAAACCTCGTCCTCCTTTTGGTAGCAATCTGGGCACGTCAGTACAATCACGCCCCCCGTCATTCCGTCCTGCTTCCCCGAATAAATCCAGTGCAGCAACAAGCAAATCGCGCGTGCCCTCGGTGTCCGATTTCAACCCTGAACTTTTACTACAGACACCAAGATACCCTAGTGGTGGGCCACCACCTACAACAGCGATGCGATTACCTCGTAAGGATGAAAGCATGCTTAGTGTCAACGGCTCTCCCCTCGCCAATCCATACGAATTCGGTATGGGCTGGTTGAAGGGGATGGAGATGGCCGAGGGCAACATTGAACCTGACGGCACGACGAATCCTGACCCAACGCATATCGCTTCCAATACCCTAAAGCGAACCAAGAGTAGTATCATGATTCGACGCGATCCATCTGTCGCGTTCCCTGCTCGTTTGAAGAGTAACGAAGGCCTCCATTCACGAACGAATTCGCAGGCTAGCATGTACACGGCTCCCTCACAGCCAGCCTCATCAACACACTCTCGAGAAAGTTCGTTGCAACCCCATTCACACTCGCAGCCGACACAGCCGACACAAGTAATGCATCCACAAATCGTACAATCTTCTTCTCAGCCGAACTCACTGGCAACTCCTCGACCAATCCATGCCCATACACGATCATTTTCGGCTCTCGTGGCCATTCCCACAAAGGATGGCCACCTGCTCGAATTTGACCCCCTCCAAACATCTCCAGGAGCTCTCGATGCCTTGGAGGGTATTAGCGACAGCGCCAAAAAACAAGCCCGAGTAGAAATGGGACGGTTAGTTCAGCAAGCAGTTGACAAATGGAAGATAGGTTAGATATGGTTGATACCTTTCCGGTACCGCTTTTCGTTCGCATTATATTGCGCACACATCTTGTCATCGGACTGGATAGACGGGCTGGACGCCTTTCAGAAATATCTTTTGTTTGCACTGTATTGCGCGTACATCTTCAAGCCATCGGACCCTTCGCATTCGTATGTATTTCTATGCAAATTGCCATAATGTAGTATCGATTCTGTATCACCCTCCAATTGGATAGAACAAGATGTGATCAAGATGCTAGAATATCTAAATGAGCGGCACGACACTGTTGTCCACCTCTGTTTCGAATCTTCACCAAAAGCGGAGCATTCGACGAAGTAGCATTCGCACGACGTCTAAAAGATATCAGATACATTTGCGAGAAAGGCTTTTTTGCATTCACTCACTTCACGCTCTGCTCCTGCAGTTCCAAAAAATTGACAAGTGGAAGGGCACCGATAGCAAAGCCTTGCCCTTGGGACAAAGAAAAGTGACCAGTGGTCACGTATCCAACGATAGACGATTCAGGAGGAACTATGTTCGACAGCTGCATGATCTCCATGAGAGGAAATTTATAAAAACGATGGTCAAGCAACCTACCAGGGTTTCCTCTTCAGATTCATCGTCGTTACCACCTCGAACGTTGCGTATGGCCAAAACCTTTTCCCATCTCTTCGCCTCGCTATCAGTAACTTTGTATATGATAGCCAAGTCTTCCGGCGCGCCCCGCTTGCATATCGTAATCCTGACAGACAACAAAGCCCGCTTCATGAGGTCGTCAGCCTTAATTGATGGGCCTAGTAGATCAAGTCCCCGTTTTGCTCTTAGTTTGTTGACCTCCAACAGCAGACCTGCACCAGGGTTGAACATCTTTGAAATATTTGAAACCACCGAAGGGGTATCAGCTCCTCTCAATAGCCACATCCCAGCGTCTTCAGGTTGGGTCTCCGCATCACCCGCTTGTTCCTCTCTTTGAGTAGAAACAAACACTTCGCCCTCGCTCGTGCCCGCTTCGTCCTCTTCTTCAAACGTGGGCCGGGGGATGCCAAGAACACCATGCCAATCAGCCCTCCATGGACTTCTTGTACCCAACTTCTCATAATTTGGCCGTTTAGCAGGTGGCTTTCTCTCCCAGCGTGCCTTTTCCTCCTTTGCCCGAGCTGCAGCATATTCTTCATATCCAGTAGATGTAGGGAGATCTCGTGGGAAGTATGGGGTTCCTGCTTCGAAAGACTGTGTTTGCCGTTCGCGTTGGCCGCCAACACGAGTGCCTGTGAAAGTCAAGGAGCTCCAGAAAGCCATCGACCAGCCTCCAGGGATAATTAAGGTCCACCCGTGAATCCCTTGAGTTTGGGATCCAGGGGTATGGAGGGAACGTTGTATTAGAAGAATTGGTATGCGGTCATCTTGGCGTTCTGGGTTGAGAGGCGTTCCGGGGATTAGAAGCTGATCATTCTCATCGTTAATGGGGCGAACAGATACTCTGGAGTGTGTAGTTTACCTTCGCTCTTCGGCCATCCAGATCCTTCTTCTTGTACCGCGGCGTTGCCAACTTTGTTCTGACGGCTCCATCCCAAATTTCGCTTTGAGCAAGCTGACTGGAGGGGAAAATCGTTTCAGACAAGACGTGTTCCGTTGATGGAATATGAGGTTTCGCGTTCTTTGGTGGAAATCTAAGGCAGCGGTCAGGGAGGGGCGCCATTGAATTGAAAGAACGATGCTCACTTGAGGCGAGGGTCCACTACTTTGAATCCAACTACTGTGCCACGACTCAGCTCATTCGAAGTTTGCATATTCGTGAATCGGGACCAAAACTGCGAAAGGAACTTAGCAAAATCAAACCGATAGAATAGACACAAGAATGACGATACCTTTCTGAAGTCCTCTCTCTTGTCTTGCGGGATGGGACTCAGTGCCCCTCGTAGGACTTGGTTTGACTTGGGACCCATAATCTCGAATATATTGACTTGGCCGCGAAGGTCAGCAATTTCGATTTCAGCTTCGTTCCCTTCATTTTCACGTTTATAAGCTTCAAGAGTCAGAGACGCCGAGGTTTGGAGGGAGGATAAGACATCTTGATAAGCGGAAGGATGAACTGTGAGCCACACAACCCGTACGCTTTCCAGATCGGAAGTTGGAACGGTTTCCTGTACTTTCTCTTTCTCTTTCTCGTTTCCCATTCCTTTTACTTTCCGTTTCCGTTTCGGTGCAACAGGCTGCGGTTGAGATACTGTTTCCTGCGCTGCTTTGTCTGCCAGAGGATCAACAGTGGCCGACTTGAGAGGCAATGCTTTCCAAATCACGGTGATAGGAGAAATAAGACCAAACGGATAGGTTCCTGGTTTATATATATAAGTTTCCAAGGCTCGCGAACCCACACTATATCTAATTGGCCGTGAAAACCAGGAACTATTCAAAGGCTAGAAGAACAGACCTCTTGGATCCCGGGCTGGGGCCATTGGGGTCGCAAGACATGTCCAATATTCGCTTGAGAAGAGCTTCGGTTCCTTTGAGCTCGAGAAGAGAGTAGTAAGATCCATCATGTATAATTGACCCGTGTATCGAGGCCCTGTGCGACGGACGGAAGGATTTTTCCGTGGGGTGGACCGCCTGGTAGCATTTTTTTCAGTAGAATTCGGCTTTGCAAGATCGCAACATACAAGCCTGTATCCCCACATGTTCTCCATCTTCATTCGTTTTGCGTGCCATATATGCGTTTCGAGCCAAA
>JABAJT010000039.1:22801-37447 GCA_018850275.1 Tephrocybe sp. 9174TJB
CGTCATTGAGAAGGCTCATGAACGAAGTCAAATATCTGCAGATTCTCTACCAGAACTCCGCGACTCGTTTCCAAAGAGATTGAGCAGGATTGTTACCATGTTCCCCGAAGTGTGTCGTCGGTACCTATACGCAGGACAGCTGAGAAGTAGCTGAGAGTTTTATGCTGTTTTATGGCACGCATAAACCTCGGGGTAAAATTTAGGCGCTCTCGGGGTCTTTCAGTCGCTGATATTCCACAGAGAAGTTCTCCAACATAACATTGCATCCAAGGCAACGAGAACCTACACAAAACATTAGAAGTGTGAAGGTCTGTACGAATCAGGGCAAGGCAAGAAGAGTACTAACACAATTTTATGTTGCTTTAGTGCTGACAGGACCGGACAAACCGTAAAGGCGCAGACCATTGTCAAAATTGAACGAAGGATGGGCAACAAAAGCAGCAGACTTTCACGATCGGTAACCATAGGACCCATCGAAGGATACAAGAAGCCCAACAGCGATAAGGTACCTAGTGTGGTGGTTGGGCTTGGTTGGGCTATAAAAGTGGCTCGTTATTCTTGAGCTGGTCATCCCTTTCTCTTTGCTTTTAGTTTCTTCCGCTTCCCAAGACAGGTTCTTGTTGTTCGTCATTTACAAGTCCAGTGAGTTGTTCACTCGCGCCACATTACTTTCAGCCTCCTAATCGCCTCCTAATCTTCCCTTTTGCCTTAATTTCAGGTCGAGGGCACTGCTTCATTCATTTAAATCCCACTTTCTTTCGAATACACCAACCTTCCGTCCGAAAACATCCAGAATGTCTATTAAATCTGCTGCGCTAGCCCTTTTGCTTGTTTCTTCTGCGTTCGCGCTTCCTGTGAGGCTTCGCCGTGAAGTGCCTCAAGGTATCTCAAGCTGCTGTTTTTCAGCTTCATATAGCTGATACAACCCGTAGAACATTCACATGAACAGTTCCTCACGTCTGTTCGTAAAAACCTGGCTCTGAACAATCCTGACGGGATCGTCGACCCTGTTTTTGGTCTCTTGGGTAACGCTGCCGCTGCCAGTGGTGCAGGTAAAATCACTGTCTGTGTTTTTATTATCACCATTATTATCACAAGTTATAAGAGTCACTGAACCTTCCCTGCAGGATGCGACATGCCTCCAACAAGCAACCGCTGATCAGGCTTTCACCAACGCAAAGGCTGCTGGAGATGTCCAAGGCCAGGTCGACGCCCTGATCTTTAGGGCTTTGGAGCGTAACTCTGGCAAGGTTGGCCTTGCCACCGACAAGTGCACCAGTATTACTGCAAAAAATCCTGAAATCGCAGCTATTCAGCAACATCAGGTTTGTCCCTATGCTCATTACGTTTTTCGGTACAGTCTGACATATAAACTCAGGACCCTGCGTCGCCTAATGCTGCTGCCATTAACAAGGCAATCACACTTGAGCTTGCCAGGCAGATTGCAAAGGTTGGTGGCAACCCTCAGGATGCACTCAAGGCTGGTACTTTTGCTCCCGGAGATGTGAATGATCCTACAGCCAAGGGAAACACTTGTGACGATGCTAATGACCCTGTTGGATGCATCTTCACCCAAAACCTCCTTGTCGAGGATGCAACCGCCGCTGAGATCGACGCTGCCGTTGCAGGAACCGATAGTGCCAATGACGATGCCAATTCTGCGAGCAATGATGCCAACGACAGCAGTTCTAATACCGATGCTTGCCCCGCACGTAAGATACATTCACAAGCCTTCAAATCGTCCAAGATCAGACTAACAATCACCTGCAGCAGCTACTGTCACTGTCACTGTCGCACCTACTGCCGCTACAGCCACCTCTGCCACGGGTTTATCGGTCTCCGCGCCGTAAGAATTGCCACTCATTCGAAAATTTTGACTTATCAGTCGTATTCTCAGCGCCGCTACCGTCACTGCTGCTCCAACTGCTGGAAATCTGCAGAAATTCACTGGTGCTCGTAAGCTCCTATCGCACAACGTGGCGCTTCCATTGTCTAATCTCCATTTGTTCAGTTGGCGGTAAAGCTGCCCCTGCTGTTACCCCTGGCGGACGCGGATTTGTCGTGGAAGGCTCAGATGACTTCCTCAATGTTGCGGCTGCTCTAGGACGCTCTTGCGATATCCAGCACAACCAATGTGCAAACGTTGCCAACTCAGCTGCGGGTCGTTCCGCTGGCCTTACTGTTGGCCAATGCGATTCACAAAACAACGATTGTCGTGCTGCTATATAGAGAGCGGAGCCAATTGCGGATTAATTTACATTTGTTTCCAGTTTTCCTATTCTTCGAGACGGCTGGTTCCCCGTACGGTTGGGCTGTATCCATAAAAGGAACAAGAAATTGATGCGACACATGTGGCCTGCATGAACAGTCGTTGTCGCACATGCTTCATCGACATCCTTGCTTAATGTTGAACACTTTGCCTTGCGGCGCGTCGCATCTCTCGGCATTTGGCATCAGCAACCTAAGTTACCCACCAGCCCCCTCAGGCCCGCTCCGAAAATGGATTTTTGGCATACCGTTACATGTGGTCCGCCCTTGACAGTACGCATTTGTGGTGCCTGTACATGTGTCGTCGTTACTTAAATATGCCTGGCATCGTGTCATAATAGTCAAGCAGCTCTCTTGCTCTTGTGACTGCCCAAGTTGCTTTCAACCACATAATGAAGTGGCTTCAACTTCTAGGCTTTGTCTCTGCCTGTATCTCTGTGGCATCGTCGACCACAATTGCTGAGATCCAGGGAAACAGTTTCACGAGCCCTCTCAATGGTCAAACAGTTTCTAATGTAACCGGTGTGGTCACTGGAAAGGTGTGTCGATTGTCATTCTGAATGACCCCTCCCACAATCTAATGCAAAGTTAGTGGAAAACTGGTTTCTGGATCGTTGGTGAACCATCTGACGACATTCGAGTTTCGAATGGGCTGAACATCTATACCTCCTCGGCTACCATCCTGGCCAAGGTTAACGTTGGGGACCTCGTGTCTCTTGGTGGGAAAGTTACCGAGTTCCGCTCTGCGTCCAACCCTAACTACCTTTATGTCACCGAAATTGCTTCCCCTACAAACGTCACTGTCCTCTCTTCCAACAATCCTGTTACTCCCGTGGTTCTTGGTGTTGATAGGTCGCCCCCGACGCAACAACTTACCGGTTTGGACTCTGGGCCGGATGGATACCTTTCTGTGCCCAACAACGTTACACGCATCGAATCCTCTAACGCCCCACTACAACCCGATCTTTACGGATTAGACTTCTGGGAGAGTCTTGAAGGACAGCTTGTTACCATCCCCAACCCCACAGCAATCGGATTTCCCAATTCATATGACGAGTTCTGGGTCCACGGAGACTGGAAAGTGACGGGTAAAAACAGCCGTGGAGGATTAAGCATCACAATAGGTAATTCATGGCTTGCTTGTATCTCGTATATGTCAAGGTCTAATATGTTATTTAGGGCCTGATGGTAAACCAGATGCAAATCCAGAGGCGATCATGATTGGAGATACTCTTGACGGCTCCAAGCCGCCTGCTGTCGCCCTTGGGAGCACCCTGACAGACATTACTGGAATTGTGTACTACCAGTAGGTTACTTCCTTTCCTCGATTCTTTCACGTTAACTGAGCCCGTCCTTAGATTCGGTTTCTTCTATATCCTGCCTACGACGGCTCCTATCGTCGTTCGATCTGCTAAAGGCTCCGCTAAGCCAACAAGTATCAAGTCCAAACCCGAGAAAGACTGCACGATTACCGTTGGCGATTACAACGTATGACAAGTGATGTTCTGCTCCAAGTTTATGCTCAGTCGTGTTTCACTAGATCGAAAACATGACGCCTACATCTGCACATCTTCCTGTTATCGCCAATCACATTGCTACATACCTCAGAACCCCAGATATCATGTTTATCCAAGAGATTCAAGACAATTCAGGCGCGACCAATGACGGCACCGTCAGTGCCAACGTCACTCTGGCTACTCTTGTCAACGCTATTGCAAGGGTCAGCAATGTGAGGTACAGCTTCCTCGAAATTGCTCCAACCAATGGCACGGACGGCGGTCAACCTGGTGGAAACATCAGACAAGCTTACTTGTAGGCTTTTTTTCGTTTTTGGGTTGTTTCCCGGCTTCTGAAAAAGGCTTCCAGGTATAAACCCGAAAAGCTGTCCCTTGTACCTGGAGCACCTGCGGGTACTGCGCTTGATAAGGTCGAGGTCCTTGTTCCCAAGAAGAAATCTCCGACCCTTAAGTAAATCCGCCCAATTGCTCCATACTTCAGCATCTGATATCTTTCCTAGCTTCAACCCCGGCCGTATCGACCCAACGAATGCCGCCTGGGATGCCTCGCGCAAACCTCTTGTCGCAGAGTGGCAAACTCCTAATGGTGAAAAGCTTTTCACCATCAACGTGCATCTTGCTTCCAAGGGTGGAAGCAGCTCTACCTGGGGAGATGCTCGCCCCCCTGTCAACTCTCCCGTTGATGCACGCATGAACCAGATCAGCCTTGTCGGCGTAAGCTTCTTCTCCTCTGCTTTCATGTTCTAGTTTTCGGTGCTAACATTTCGATTCATAGTCCTTCGCTGCATCAATTTTAGATGCAGACAAAAAAGCAAACATTGTCGCGGCTGGAGATTTCAACGAATACATCCAGACCCGTGAAGTCTTCAAGCCTCTCACCGATGTCCTGACTGAGGCAGATGAGGTGGCTGGTACTCCCGAAGTAGAACGTTACACCTACGTATACGACCAGAATTCTGAAGCTCTGGACCATATTTTCGTCTCCAACGCCATTGCTAAGCGTGGAGTCGAAGTCGAACACGTTCACGTCAATAACTGGGCATCTACCCTTGCTGAAAGATACAGCGACCACGATCCATCGGTCGCTCTTATCAAGCTCTGTTGATAATCGGGGTATTTGGGGTAGTAGAATATAACTTTTAATATCAATAAATCAGTTTTCTGAACACGATGCATCGGGCAGCAAAGATCAGTTGGCTAGAATCGAAGTGTGTGCTCGCGGCGGCCGTTTAAACTAGCGTTCCATGTCCCCATTCAAGAGCAAATACATTGTCACTAACTTCCAATGAAGCTTGAAGACCCGCCCTTGGTGAATTTCACTTCAAGCTTAGATCCAATGCAATGAAGATTTTAATGTATTGAGATATCGCTTCTGGCGGAATGTTACACGTCGGGTACGTTAGGGGGCCAAAGAAATTCAAAGTGTACTTATCTACATAGTTGTATACAGTGGTTCAAGGAGAATCGGAACGAGAATCGGTCCTAACACACTTGACTATCATCAAACAAGGATACAAATTCCTGAAATGCCTTCATGCGTTCGCCAATTTTTCTCGTGGAGGGACCCTCCCGGACGTTGTACCTTGTTTGATCGTGGGTTAGGAAGCTTGTAGACAGATGCTGGTACATACATAGTGATTTCACCGGATTGACTCTTGAACTTTACCCATTCCTCGTCGACATCGATGTCGAGGGTAGCTCCATCTAGAAACATAAGCATATATCGGCCGCCCTGGGAGACGGTAGACGCATGGCGTATGCACCATCCAATCGATGGGATGAATCGAGTCTGAACTCCCTGATGGCCGGGAAGCATATCGGTATCCTCGCGCCAGGATAATTTGGTGTCCGAGAGAACGGCTTCCGCTTTGCTGACCTGAAAATCCGAAGCTGCTGTGGGGGAATCCAACGTAAGTTCTGGGGTCGACAGGGAGGATTTGACGGTGGATAGCTTTGAGGGCCGGGGTGCGAAACTAAACGAAGAAAAGCTGCTTTTGATAGTGGGTGTGCGCGATGATAAGGATGGTTTATGGTCGGGTTTGAATTTGTTAGGCTCTGCGATAGGCGTACACTCCTCTTTGTCTTGGACGATGGTTTGGGTGATAACTGAACGACGCGAATATGCCGTGTTGATTAGTTGTTCGACGGTATCACTTATCTTCACGAAGAGAGTCAGATGATGCAGGGCTTCTTTCTCGTCTTGTTCAAAAGATTCCAGGTCTATCGGGAAGATATAAGGTGCCTGAGATATGGCAGTGAATGATCTTTTCCTCCACTCCTCTCCTGCACCGTCAGAAATGTGCCGTGCAATTTCAACGATCTTGTTTTGGCGGGAAAGTCGCATGCGTAGGAAAGGGCGGTCTGGCTGAACCTTGTTCTGTGGCGCAGAAGCTGTTAATAAGATCTCTATATCTCCGTTGGGGGCATTTGCCATCAAACTACATTTTGCAGGTCCTAAGAATGCCACGAGCTAGGGTCGTATATGTCAGTCAGCTTCATTGTCTGTGCTTGTAGGCTTACCGTTGGCGTCCGTTGTTTGATCTGATCTACAAGACGAGCCACATCGTTGTATTGCTTCCAGTACACTGACGGCAATGTCTGGATTGAGTATGTCTGCGTAGCTTCCACGAGGAGGCTTGGTAAGCTAAGGTGGGGTGCGTTATACGTGGAGATCTTATATATAGTTAGGTTTTCCAGGAAACATGTGTCAAAAAAGTTACCTTGAGACCGTCTGGTTCTATCAAAAGCACCTCGTTACCTTTGCATCCTTTTCTGCGCTGGCTTTCACGAAAGTCGACAAGAAGCGATCGAGAAGGAAGTATGTGAATTTGTCCATGGACGGTTTTGTGTAATTGGCAACTCAGACCGAGTGTATTCAATGGCGTGGGCCTCTCTGTACCGACAGGAAGCTTTATCATATCAATTAGCATGGACGAGTTGGAAAAGAACTTAGGTATCTACCTTAAGACAGCCTTCTCTGGTTTCTTCATGCTGTTCATCAAGCTTCCAGACATCCTCAGTGGGAGGCTCCTGCTCAATCTGCGTCGTTGCTACAGAACTAGTCGCCGTTCCATCCGATGCCAAGCCTAACATATACGATTTTAATCCACCCCTTGCAAGATTGGTATGGCGGAATTTAGGTGCAGTTGTAGTGCTGGGAGATGCAGGTGTCTCGCGGTATGAGTCCGACGGGGAACGTCCAGATCCGAGTCGCGCAGGGTCAGATACAATACGCCTTGTATCTTTGAAAGATGCAACTTTGTCGGACAGGTTGAGATTACCGATATCCATCAGGGCACGTCTCTCCTTGTGCGATTTGAAAAGATTTTCGGTTGCGTGTCTCAGTGGTCGAGGATTCGAGGACTCCGGCCGGTTGAATCGATGGAAGTCATTATCAAGGTTACTGGAAGGTTTCTCATTTGGTTTGAGGGGGCGCAGAGATACGAACGGCGTGTCATTTGAAAGAAACGGATGTGCAAGTATATCGGGTATGTATATCCGATTCTCTGGAACCTTAAAGAGAGATTCAACAAGCACGCATTGTAGCGTGTCAACACTCACGATTTGTAACATATGACTTATGAGAATTTTCAGTTCGGGAGACAGATCCTGAGGCAGGTGATCGACTGGTTGCGAGGCCTTCATCAAGAAAGGTCAGATGCTTCTCTGGCGCGTCGTGTTGATTGTTTATCCTACCCCAACCATGCACTCGATTGCGCTAAACGCATTTGCTTCGAATGGTGGGCGACCAGTCAAACAGAAAGACAATACACAACCTAAGGACCAAATATCGGCGGAAAAATTACAAGAGCCACCTGACGCTATTTCACTACCAATTTAAGGTCATCATCGGTCGAACACGTATGGGTATGTTTACTCACGGGGCGATGTAGCTTGACGTAGGATAGGGCGTTTTCGTCGAGAAGTGATGACACGGGAGACGAACAGCGTGTTTGAAGTCAGAGAGTTTCTGGCATTAAAAAGGATTTCAGTGAAATTTTAGAGATGGTGTCCTCTGGAATGACACACTAAACCATAATCGCCGGTCAATAGGATATTGGAAGGATTGATATCGCAGTGGACGACGAGCTCCTTCCTAAGATATGTAAGGGCATCGGCCAAACTCTTTGCGACAATTCGAAGCTCAGGTTCGCTGAGTGTTTTCGGAGGGGTGTTGAGAAATTGAAGTATGCTCCCGACGGTACAGAGTTCTAAAACATGAAAATGGTCCTGGTTGGTCGAAAATACAGATAGAAGGGAAACTATATTGGGGTGGTGAAGCGCTTGATGGATGGAGGCTATCGCAATTTGGGCAGATTTCACTGATAGCTGTCACAAAAGTTAGATACATACAAGTAAATCTAATAACACTTTGAGCAAGACCTTCTTCAAAGCAACATGTCGGTTCCTCAGACGTCCTGTTTTACAGCAAACGCGGTATATGATAGATTCATTCTGAGCGCGAGGCAACTGTTCGACCACTTCGTAAACCTGTTAAGGATCAAAATGGTTGAGGACAATAAGTTGGCACTAAGGCGAGATTTAGCCAATCTATACCTCCGTCCCATTAGATACCGTTTCACCCGCCTTGAGAACTCTGTTTTCTGGTATCATAACGTGAAGGGATATATGAAGGACGCCGGATATTAAAAGTGGTGTAGTGTATATTGGAAGAACACGGTCCGTCACAGCCATATTTTGCCTCGTCACACAACTGGGGGAGTCACATACTGTATGGTCACCTTGATCAAAGAAATACTGGAATTCAAAAGAAGAGAGGACAAGACATTCGTAAGAGTCGTGGCATAATGTGAGGAAAAAGAGGGCAGCATAGTAGGCCAAAAATAGTAAATAGCCCCCCGAAGTATGGGTGGATGCGAATTCTAGTACATGTCAATACATACATACATACACATATAGGCTCGGAGGCTGCGAGACAGCCAACCACAAAAACACAAGAGATGCAAAAGAACGAATAAGGAAGGAAGGAATGATGCGATGCGCTTTTAGGGCGAGGTTTCCGAATAAAATGCAAATGATGGGGAGTGGAAGGTGGACTTGAAGATGATGCGAGAATTGTGGGTCCATGCATGTAAACGAGTGACTAAAGTTAACGTCAAGATCTTGGATTGGAAAGTCATTGCCATTCGACAAGGCTATGCTTGAAGGGCTTTAAGCTCTTTCACGAGACGCTGTGTACAACGTTATTAACGTATAATCGAAAAACGGACGACAAAATCTTACTTCAGCTTCTCGTAGTAGGTTCTCTGGACTCATGTCAGCGTTCTGTGATTGCCCCAGCTTAATACCATATTCAAGCAGCTGCCGCATATAATACGGATTTATGACTGTTTCCTCCTCGCCGACCTTCATAAAAGTATCCCCAGAATTGGTTGAGACAACATTCTGACCCGGTGCTACCTGAAGGATGGACCCTCCAGGAGCAACCTTCACAACAGTCTCGTCAGGTGCGAGTTCAGCTATAAATACTGTATCAGTAACTTCATATGTCACTGATAGGGAGTGGACTCACGATCAGTCATGGCTAGCCAATTTTGACTTAATAGCTGGGGGATCGTCGACCTCTCTTTCGGATTACGAAGCAGACAGCCTTTCATCGTGTCAATGACAACACTTCGCACTTTTGTTTTCAGGTGATCTAGTCGTTTGGGGGGTGTTGATGTGCTCGAGGAAGTTCCATTGCTTGAGCGAGGCACAGGCGCAAAAGGGATGGAATACTCCGGGAAGTCAATAACATGAGTTGAGTCTGGGATAGCCTTCATTTTTTGATAAACGTTGAGATGCTGAAACGGGGGGCAACCGTAGATCATCTGATAGAGAATGCAACCTAATGACCAAATATCACTCGGTCGTCCAACTTTGAGGCGGCGCATTCCGTCAGGCAACTCAATAGCCTCGGGGCTCATGAAGTTAACGGTGCCGATCTAGGGGAGAGTCAGGTAATAGCTAGAAATGAATAGAAAAACATTTACCTGATGATCTCTCTGTATGTTTGTTGTATCATTTGCAATGGCGTTTGCTATGCCAAAATCAATTAACTTCAGTTGCCCCTTGACGATGACGAAGTTCGCAGGCTTCAGATCGGAGTGTACGATCTTTTCTTCATGAATAACATGCACTGCCTGCAGCATCTAAAGGCTCGACTGTTTAACAAGGTCAAAATCAGAAAGGGACAACGTGACTTACTTGTTTCCAGAAGCCCGCCACGCGAACCATATCCAACGGTTCGTGTATGGCTTCATTGATCAATTTCGCCAGGTCCACTTCACCGCACTCCATAACTAACATCAGATACCCCTTACTGCCTCCCGGCCCCGGTCTCACTTCACTATCGATCAGTCGAATGATACGAGAATTGCCTGCAAGGCGTTTCAAGAGAGCAATCTCGTTCATGTAACCGCTCATGGCCTCTGCATCCGTTTTATCAAGGGCGACTCTTTTGATGGCGTAGATAGAATTGGCTGAATCCAACACTCGGAAGACACGTGAGGAACCTCCTTTCCCAATCATGTCCAATCGAGCATAGTATCTCTTATTCACCTGAAAGCATGTCAAGGCAAGGCAAAAGTCAAAATGAATTAGAAGAGCATACCGTGATATTTCGGTTAGCCTGTGATGATGGGAGAAAAGACGCTGAACTAGGCGGCAGGGGTGCAGTGCGTATTTGCTGTATTCGCCGCGCCTCTCTTTCTCTTTCATACCGGTGCCCATTTTCCTCTTCCTTGTCCACCGCATTCCATACTTTATCAACTAACTTCTCACCAGTTTCTGGGGTTGTCGGGCTCCGGCTGTGTCCGGCCAGAGTTGTAGAAGTCGCTGGGGACACCCTTCCTGTCACACGAGGAGGTGAAGTTGTACGCCCAGGTTTCAATAGGGACGGTGATATCCGCCCTCTAGTACCAGGCGGCGAAACCTTGCCAGGTGGTGATACGCGGCCAACTTTTGCACCCGGTGGGGAGGTTCGACTTAGCTTGCTTGAACCTGACGGAGATGCTCCCCCTGTGCGCGATGCTGGTTCTACCACAGTCGGCGATCCTAGGGCTGTAGACATTGAGCTAGATCTGAGCGTATCGGAGTCGCGGCGTCTATGACCATAGTGTCTATGTGATAAGGGCAGGGGCTGTTGTTGACCTTGATCATGGTGAGAGTCATGCTCCTGGTCTAGTTCTGCATGTTGACCTATGCCATAATGTGAGATAATGTTTGCTATAAAATAAATAAATAAATCTTCACGTTCAGCATCTTCGTCATGACGATTTTCTATGTGGATGGGTAAGAAAAATGCAGTTTCAGAAGACTTTTGCTACAAACTTCGCAGTTCTCGTTCCCGCTCTTCCATGGTAACTCGTCTGGGTCCACCATTATTCTCGCCTGCAGTACACGTGTCATAAGTTGAATTCCGCCTACATCACAACATAAGCATAAGGCTAACCATTTCTCATGTGCTGGTAATCTTCTCTGGAATGTGATTGCTGTTGTTGCCGGCGATGGTGTCCATATTGATCGTGTACTGATTGAGCGATACGCAGTCAGAACGGGATGCTGGACTATCCGAAGATGAAACATTTACCATTCAACGCATCGCTAAGGCTTGCAGATCTTCGTGGTCTAGTTCCAGTAGAAAGTGCTAATGCAGTGTCGGCTGCAAACCCAGCTTCACGTGCACTAGCACTGGGCGCAACTCCATAGCTCCGCTGCCTTGTTAGCGAAGCTGGGATTTGCGGTTGAGCAGTTTCAATCAACTCTGTATCACCTGAAGTTCCTGCTTCAGGCAGATCGTCAGAACTGGGGAACGGTGTTGACGATGAAACTTGGGGAAGGGCGGATTCATCCTCTGCTGGAACAGTCAAAATAATAGTGGACAAAATGTAAACCAGGCGCACCTGGATGAAGTTCGCATTTGGAAGGAGCCACATCTATACTATGTGTCTCAGGGATGCTAAATTCTGGCAATCTCACAGCACTCGAAGATAGTGAGGGTGGCATCATAACTCGACCAGCTCTATTGGGTCCTGGCATAATTTGTCGTGGGTGCACATCGAGGAGACCGGAGCGTGAGTAACCAATGCGTGGTGGTACAACACGGGTAGGATGGGGCTCTTGGCCCTGTTCAGCATCGTTCGCGTTGAAATTTTCTTTTTCATCCAGGTCGGTGGTACGCGAAATTCGAGCGGAATTCCTTTGCTTGTTGTTGTCCTCCATTGCGACGCGTCGTGGCGGAGGTCGTACTTTGTTATTCGAGAGCGCGGGGCCAGAAGCGACACGTTGAAAGGAACGTGGCATCTGGGTATCGGTTTTCGTGGTGGTGGCAGTAACCATGATTGGGTGTGCACTTTCCGACCTTGAAAGCGAAGATCGTCTTGCTCCTGATGTGGGCGAGGGTTTGACATGAGAGTCTGGGGGTTGGAGTGGCAGATTATCTGGCGGCGTTGGTGGTGAGGAGTGATTCGATTTTGACGATGAGCCCTTTGAGAGGCGGACATAGTTGCCCTCGTTGTCAAAGACATAGTCGAAAGAAAGGTCGTCGATAATGGACGAGTCGTCTGAAGGTGGTGAGCCCAGGGATGAACGACGTTTGTTGTCGACGGGGGTCCTGGGTGGGGACGTAGGAACGAGCTTGGGGGACGACGATGGCGTCGTTAGGGTCATGGCAGACAGCGAAGAGAGCAGAAACACAGCGAAGAAAGCAAAAACAAAACACAACCGCGAAACTGAAATCTCGGAATGAACCAACAACACGATGCAGACAGGACCCGCGCCACCCCAATCATCCTTGCAGCCTGATTGGCTACCGGAGATATCCGGTTGGGGTCCTACTAAAAACGCGATCACGAGACCACCTGCATCAACGCGTCAACGACATGGTTGGTATCATCGGACCGTCAGAAGAGTACATGGCACCAATAAGTGTGCCTCCGTAATAATGCACGGTAAACATAGGATCTACAATTTACTCTTAGTTTGTACTATTCCACTCAATTGCCCAATGACCTCCTCCACATCCCTTTCCAGCTTGCTTATCAACTCCTTGCAAGTTGGTATGTCGTCAATCAGCCCGACAGCGATTCCTGCAGACCAGATACCATGGTCGGGGTCTCCAAGCTCATAGACCTTACGTCCTCTTGCACCTGACACAAGTTCCCTAACATCCTCAAACTTGGCACCACCAGGTCGACGTTCTATTGCAACAACCTCCAAAGACACCTTGTTTTTAAACACGCGTGCAGTATTATGCAGCGTTCGGAAAATATGGACCGTGTCTGTCTCGTTTGAAGCTACAATCTTGTCCTTGATGTTTTGGTGGATCGGGCTACATGGTGCAGGCATCAGCAGCATACATTGACGACAGGAACACGTTGTTCATACCTCTCGACAGTACACATGAAACGCGTACCTTGTGAGTGGAAAAACAAGTCAGCTGTGGACTGTGGGGACTAGGAGAAGCGATACTCTACCCATATTTACACCCTGCGTCGATTATCATGAGATAGTAGGAAAGACGCAATATAAACGGAACTTACAGCTGCTCCCAAAGCCAGGGCGGCCGCAAAGCCACGGCCATCTGCAATACCTCCAGAGGCAATAAAAGGTATCTTTAATTCTTTAACAGCTCGTGCAAGCTTGATTTTGGTCAGAAGACTATTTTTTCAAAACACAGTTCAAATACGCACAAGTACAAGGCCGCCGATGTCCTCCTCTCCAGGGTGTCCAGCACCTGAGAATGCGAAGTGAGCAAAACTACGAACCGTGACGTAGGTTAGACGCATACATTCAAACCCGTCAATGCTGAGAATGTCCACTCCATGGCGTTCTGCGCTCTGTGGACATTGCTGTGGGTTTGAAAAGACGCATTACCATGGAAGCACCCACCTTGGCATGTCGAATAGTGGTGCATTTGTGAAGAACAATGCACCCCTGACTCTTGAAATACTTGATCAAAGGTCCAGCTGTGTATTAATCAGTGCTCAACCAAGATACTAGACAATCCCCGAAAAATCTACTCACGATTGTTTCCAGCGGTTTCAAATATGCGCACACCTTCTTCAACTGCTGCACGCGCATAGCCCTCATAATCAGGAGGATTGATGCTGGGTAGCAGGGTGATATTCACTCCAAATGGTTTCGACGTCAATTGGCGTGTTTCACGAATGGCCGACCGAAGTGCTTCAGGAGAAGGCTGGGTAAGGGCTGTCAAGATTCCTGGGAATAATGGATACATCATTAGGGTATTGTCAAGTGAAGGCAGTGCGTTGAGAAGTAGACAAACCAAGTCCTCCTGCCTCAGAGACTGCTGCTGCCAATTGGGGCACACCAACCCTGTGTGGATATGTGAGGAATGGATCCATTATATGGTGAACAGCGCCCAAAGATGTACCATTGCATACCGCCTTGAACGACGGGCCTAGTCAATGAATCATGAGGCTGTGGCGAACATGAAACTTGGTTAACATACACTCGAATTCCGAGAAGCTTCGTCACAGGAGTTACAATCATGTTCAATGGCGTTGTGGTTGAGATTTGACGACTATTTCGAGGGTATGATGTCGGCGGGGCAAAGCAAGGACGGTATAAGATAGAACTCGGCGCGCGGGACCTTAACAAGATCGCAATGTTAGTCGGGCGAAGGAAGGAAGAGATACTTGTGCAATTGTGGACCATAGAGGGGATCCATTATGCGTGATTCCCCAGAATTCCCGGGTTGCCGGACCCCGGTTCGGTTCACAGAAGGCGAACAGTTGTCACCTGCAGGTCACATAGTCACACTTACATCTTTTCGCTCTCTGAGTTGACCCAATTCAACGGCTCCGGAATCCGGATTCACTCTTGAATTCTCCATGAG
>JABAJT010000040.1:0-13608 GCA_018850275.1 Tephrocybe sp. 9174TJB
GGGTTCAAAACTGCCTCGGTGAACGTGGCCTATTTTACTACCCACGCGCGGCCCGTCCCACAAGGGACGTTAGGCACGGCGTCCATGGTCGTAGCAGCCCGGGCGGCTCTGAAATGGCTGCGACTGCCAGGAGAACGGAAAGGCCCGCTCTCCCCAGACTACGGGAAGGAAATAGGGACGGACCTGTGCAGTGAGGCCTGAGGTATTGATCCCGCCGGCGTCGTCCAGGGCCTTGAAGGGCGCGTTGAGGCCATCTTTAAAAAGGCGGGGTAAGAAGAAGTCATATACGAGGAGGTAGACCACAAGAAGAAAGCAGGGGTGGTGAGAGTACGAAGGAAAGATGGGATGGGAGGCAAACTGAAGAAAGTCAGCCTTATATAGCCTCTTGAACGCGTTACAGTCTCGATCGTAATGTGATGGTCACGTGGTCGTGACGATTGCTCTCAGCTGTTGGCGAAGTAGGAGGGTATTCGAGAGGTATCTTCCAGAAAAGTGACAATGAATGAACACCAATGAACGCAGTATAGGATCTTTTGAAAATGCCTGTGGCAAACGGCAGGATGCGCATTTCTATTCTTATAGGATCAGGACAAGACATCGTTATGCAAATGAACGGGCATACAGGTGGTAATGATGGTAGATGACGGTAAACGAGGCGAAACAGCAACAGTAGTGTCCACTTCGATTCAAAACAAAATTACCATGGAATATACGATACAACGAGGGACGGGCGGAAATACACATGCAACTCGGCCGAAGCAATACATGAGATCAGAGTTTGGTGTCGGTTTCGCCGGTGACCACTCCCCCAAAAGAGGCGGTCAGGAGCTCCAGGAATGCCCCACAGTGCTGTCGGTTTGGATCAATGACCGATTTTTCCACGTATCCTGTATGCTGCGGCAAGATCTGTTAGTTGGAAGCTCCAACAAATGGGAAAGTAGATTACTTGGAGGTCTTTCACAAATCACATCGGCGCATCTGTTTGATACGGACAATATGACAGCCCAATTTCAACACCCACGTTGGCCGACTCATACAGGTTCTGCTTCCCTGCGCCATTGGCGCATGCGCTTAGACTTGCACTTTAGTGCTGTTACGTCTAGAACTTGGTTGGCAGTGATGACCAGAAGCTGTGGGTACATTGACAGAGCGGTTATTGTAAAACACGTCTGGACCGTGTGCACATGTGTCGGAGACAGGACTGCCGCAGTTGAAAAGATGGAAGCAAGGGAGGTATGTAGAGGGAGCTTGCAAGATATTTGCCGAACTGAGTCAGATCATTTTTTCGATCTCTATAAGGAGAAAAAACAATTTCTTGTCAACTATCAACTTTCAATGCCGGTTTTTCTGCCTCTGGTCGACGAGCGAGTCAGTGGGCTCCTAGAGGCCTTAGCACGCATTGGCCCTGTCATTGTATCTCCCACCGACATCCCCAGTCTTCCTAACGACATCGACTATTCAGTAACACTTGAAAACAGTCCTGAAGCGGACGTCGATCTCATCTTATCATGGCTGAACGACGGCGTTGAGAGCATCATTGTGCCACTCACATTGGCTAAAGAGCTTATTGCTGCTGGAATCCCTTCCGATCGCCTTTCCCTCCTCCTTGATGTTGGAAATTTCAGTGCCGTATCCGACACTGTACGCAACGGCGTATCGAGTGTGTTTCTCAAAACCCCAGTAATCGACATCGACCTCATCTCTTCCGTATCGAAATTCTTCACCAATTCATCCATTCATGTTCTTAACAACTCATCATCCCCGCTTACAATTCCCAATATCCGTGAACTTCTGGCAATCAATGCGATCCCCGTCATCCCCACCTCACAACTCACGCTTTCTCAAAACCTTGCCCAACGCATCAACATCGCCGATGCATTCCTTGCACCAGTTGTATCAGACAGGCCAGACGGTCTTTTCCCCACTGTCGTTACTACAGAGACCGGTCACTCCCTCGGCCTTGTCTATTCATCGACAGAGTCCGTGAAGGAAAGTATAATCACTGGAAAGGGCGTCTACCAATCCAGAAAGCACGGTCTCTGGAGAAAGGGTGAAACATCAGGTGCAACTCAGGATGTCGTGAGGATTCGCTTGGACTGTGATTCGGACAGTCTGGAATTCCGTGTCAAACAACATGGTGCTGGGTTTTGCCACCTGAACCGACAGTCCTGCTTCTCAGAAATCAGCGGCCTTCCGGCTCTAGAAAACACACTTCGTTCTCGTTTTGCCTCCGCTCCTGAAGGGTCCTATACACGACGACTTTTCTCTGACTCTGCACTTCTTCAATCCAAGATCATGGAGGAGGCAGATGAACTTTGTCGCGCCGTAGACAAGAAAGACGTAGCCTTTGAGGCCGCTGATCTTTTCTACTTTGCCTTGACAAAATGTGTACAAGCGGGCGTTGGGATAAAGGAAATCGAGGAGTCTCTGGATGCAAAGGCGAAACGAGTGACGCGGAGGCCTGGCAATGCCAAACCTCAATGGACCAAACCTGTTCCCACCGCCAAGCCGACGACGCCCTCCGCTCCTTCTGCAACTTTGGCGGACGACACCATTCGTATGCGGACATCGGATCTCGCTGGCATCACACCTGATGCTCGCGCCGAGCTCCTCAGACGCCCTGTCCTCAAATCAGACGAGATGATCAGTAAAGTCAAGCCCATCGTTGACGATGTCCGGATTCGGGGAGATGCTGCCCTTCTCGAATTAACAGCTAAGTTTGACAAAGCACAACTGACATCTACCGTCGTACTCCCTCCCTTTGCCCCGGAGACTATGGAAATTGACCCCGATGTTCGTGCTGCCATCGATCAAGCCTATCTCAATATCCATAAATTCCATGAAGCACAGGCAGATAAAGATACCCTTGTGGTGGAGACCATGCCGGGCGTTATCTGCTCTCGATTTGCACGCCCCATTGGCCGTGTTGGCCTATATGTTCCTGGAGGAACAGCGATCCTCCCTTCCACAGCGCTCATGCTTGGAATTCCCGCGCAAGTGGCCGGATGCAAAGAGATCGTCCTCGCAACTCCTCCCAGAGCAGACGGCAGTATATCTCCGGAGGTCATGTACGTCGCTCACCGTGTGGGTGCATCAGCCATTTTGAAGGCGGGTGGGGCACAAGCTGTTGCGGCCATGGCTTATGGAACCGAAACGGTCCCGAAAGTGGATAAGATCTTTGGACCTGGAAACCAATGGGTTACAGCAGCAAAAATGTTGGTGCAGAACGATACTGATGCTTTGGTTTCAATTGACATGCCCGCGGGACCCTCTGAAGTTCTCGTGAGTCTTGGAGCGGCTTATTTTTTACATATCTCTGATTTCTAGCGCAGGTCATCGCCGACCATACCGCCAACCCTGCATTTGTCGCGGCAGATCTGCTGTCTCAAGCCGAGCATGGTGTTGACTCGCAAGTTGTCCTTGTAGCTGTTAGTCTCACAGCCGAAAAATTGGCAGAGATCGAAAGAGAAGTAGATGCGCAGGCCAAGGCACTCGCTAGGGTGGATATCGTCCGACAGTCAATTCCCAAGAGTATCATCGTTAAAACGTCATCAGTCGAAGAGGCTATTGCCTTCTCGAACGATTATGCACCCGAACATCTGATCCTCCACCTTGAAAATGCACCAGACAGTGTGGCGTCCATTGATAACGCAGGAAGCGTCTTCGTTGGTCCTTTCACTCCTGAAAGGTGTGTACATGGTGTTGAACCGACTAGCACAATCTGACTTTTATCACATCTAGTTGTGGAGACTATGCCTCGGGCACCAATCACACGCTCCCCACCAATGGCTATGCGCGCCAGTTCAGCGGTGTTAACACGCAGTCATTCCAGAAACACATCACATCGCAGCAAATCACATCGGATGGTCTTAAGTTGGTCGGTCCTGTCGTTGCTACGCTGGCGGACTGTGAAGGACTTCAAGCCCATGCCAACGCCGTTCGCATCCGTTTAGCTACTTATTAGTAGAGGTATTGTATAAGAGGAGAAATGTATATTTTGCTGGAGACTTCAGATTTGAATGGTGGCAATGCGTGCTGGTCATCGATATCGCACATCAGAAACATCTGCGCCACGAGGATCCGTTGAAGTTGAACGCAAGCCTGTCCTGACCGCGGTCAACAACCTCTTTCAGTTGAGCTTCTACGGCGAGTTGAGAGCCTCTGACAAGCCAGTTAGTTCTACTATTAGTTGTATACTGATAGCGTGACCCATCAATAGATGGTGTAGTGTTATGTTCCCTTATAAAGTCAACTTGGGGAATAAACGAAAGTGGCCGACTATGCGTGCGCCATGTGGAGAAATTATGAACTCCGCACGACACGGTCGACATTTCCGGCTGTCTCACGCGTCAACATCTTCCAGAATCCATATCAATGGCGTCGATATTAGCTTCTCATCGCAAACCAGTTGTCATTGTCACTGGCGCCTCCAGGTTCTTCAGCGCTTCGACAGCTTGGGCTGTATTCGCTGATCTAACGTTCTCAACAGGGGAATCGGGCTGGCTGTTACAAGGCTTCTTCTTAACGAGTTTAATGCTCGAGTAGTCGCACTTTCTCGTTCTCAAACTCCCGAACTATCTGCACTGGCCTCAGACGATCTGCTCATCGTCCATTGTGATGTGTCAGTGAATACTCAACCTGCAGTACAATCCTCATCATGATCCGTTGACAACAGTGCAAATGAATCTTCCGTAAACGATGCCGTCGCTCGTGCTGAGCAGACATTTAAACACATCGATGGCCTTATTCTTAATGCCGGTATCCTTGAACCCCTCGGGCCCATTGGGGGCGATGCTCCGCTTTCTGCATGGAAACATCATTTTGATGTCAACTTCTTCTCGCTCGTGGCTGCCATAAAAGCCGGGCTGCCTGCGCTGCGGAAGAGTGAGCTAGGAGGAAAGGTGGTTTTCGTGAGCTCTGGTGCTGCAGTGAAGGGCTCGGCAGGCTGGGGTCCATATAGTGCGGGAAAAGCTGCCATGAATTCTCTGTGCAGGTATTATTCGGCGTCCTACGCAACACATTCATGCTTGACTGACGTTTCCTTCAGAACAATTGCGGAAGAGGAACCAAACATTGTTTCAGTCGCACTTCGTCCAGGAATGGTTGATACTGGCGTATGTCATCCTCGGGCTTCACTTCAGAGTCTAATATCCTCATTGTCCAGATGCAATCCACCTTACGAGCGAACACAAATTCCGCTCTAGCGGAGAAAGATCACGCGAAGTTTGTTAATGCTCACAGAGAAGGGAAACTTGTGAAGCCCGAGGACGCAGGCCATGTCATTGCCGCCTTGTCGCTCCAAGCCCAGGCCACGCTAAGCGGCCAGTTTGTTTCATGGGATTCTGAAGAATGCCGACCTTATAGGGCCAAGTGAAATCATAATCCTGCAGGTAGTAGCTGCCAAGTAAGAACAAGTGATTTTTATGGAATGACTCTACCTTTTTTAAACCCTGATTAGAATACATTGGGCATGAAATTTATGACGCGATATGGTCCGAGCTAAACCGCAGACAAACGGTAGTTTTTCTTCATGGTGCCCAAGTGGCGGCTTCAATGCCGGATCCTCATCCTTTTCTGTGCGTCCCAATATCGCAGGTACTTCCTATCATTGCTTGTCCTGTGTAAACTTGAGACACTCATCACCTACGAGGTCCCAAACGAAACCTTCAAAGCTGCAGCTCACCTCGTAGTCACAGGTCGGAAGAGGAAATACCCGGGCATCAAGATTGTGCTTGCACATTTTGGCGGGGCCACTCCAATGCTTGCGCCACGCGTTGCTGTTCTCGCCAACCACCAGGGTTGTCCGCTTACGTATGACAAGATCCTAGAGGATTTTCGGAGCTTTTATTATGACACTGCATTGAGTTCTTACGGTCCAAGCTTGGCATGTATGGATGCATTTGTTTCTCCTGACCGGATCGTGTTTGGGACCGACTTCCCAGGTAAGTAGCGATCAGATATGGACCAAACTGCCAAAGCAACTCACATCTACCATACCTAGCCGTTGGCCTTGATATGGCAGGATGGTATACTGACCAGGTTAAGGAGTATTATGGTAGTAATCAAGAGAAGCTTGAGATGGTCCTGGGCAAGAATGCTCTGAAATTATTTCCAGGTCTACTACAGCAATCCGTCTAAATTAGAGTCAGTGTAATGAATAAATAAGACGATAACGAATCATTTTCAAGAGCAGGCACTGTAAGATATACTAAGGGGTATGACAAATAGATAGACATCAATCAAGTGTCTGCCTCACGAATCCAACGAATGATTTCTAGGTGACCAGCCGATCCAGGTCTCAGGGCTCCTCCATGGGTTCCTATAGGGTCGAACCAAAGGCCTTGTTTTATTCCATGCGAAGTAAGGTAACGTTTGACACGCTAGATTCTGAATCAGTAAGGATACAGATGTAGTGAACGAAGGGGTTGGACCTCAGAACGTATAATGGCGTCCTGTCCTCCAAGAAGGAAGAACGCCTTGCTCGGGTCGCGTGCGTTGGGTATATCTTCAAACCATAGGGTATTCGAAGCCCAGTCAAAATGACGTGCCAGAAGGTTGACCACTCCGATCTCTGTGGCAACGAAACATTGCATCAAGAGTTCTATAGCCTATGTCAAACAGTAAGCCACACGTCGAATAAGATTGGAGGCGCAACTTGCCGTTTTGGGGTTGCGATATAAGAAGTTGTAGCACACATCTATTGAAAGAATGAGTCGGATAGAAATGATGAACAAACAGGATGATCAACATACCACCTTCCCAAGAGCAGAACGTTACAGGATCGACGAAACAGGACCTGTTAACCATCTTTTGATGACCTTTCAACATCCATGCATGGACGTACGATCCACTAACAAATTAAAGGTCATTTTAGGAAGAAAAAATATTTATACTCACTTTGAGTGGCTTAGCATCGTTACACCTTTCTTCCGCTTCCCAAGTAAGGAATGGGCGATTTCTTTCTCCTCTTCGGAGCTGGTGTCATCAATATCATTGTAATCGGCCCAGCCGAGGTGGGCTAGCAGACGTGCCAACCGTTCTGCCATTTCGTGTCGCGTCATAGGTTTTAAAAATCTAGGGTGAAAAATATTCTGGCTGATTTGAGGTTGAAGTAGCACAAGGAATGGACGATCGGAAGTATGCTGCATCAGGTGTTGAAGGACAAGGCCGTACTGAAAAAGTCCCATTCCCAGGCCGTGGATGAAAACTAGTGGGCGAGGGCCAGTGACAGGGTCCCAATGCTTGGGAACACGAAGGACGTATCTGACGATGTATCGTTAATTTCGCCTGGTTGACAACATGAGACTTGAAAACAAAAACATACTCTAAACCGTCATAATGAGCAAAACGGACGTTCCAAGTATGTTGAAACCACTTCTTCAAGCTCAAGTTGGTCAACGATAGTGCTAGGTAAAAGCTGAAAGGGCGCGATATAATGTTGACTTTATCCAACGTCATTCTCATCGTCTTGATAGAAGGGTCTGAACCTTCTACGAAGACACAGCCACAGCGCTTCTGAAGCAAGTCGAGTGCACTGGACACTACGGCTTGTTGAGAGGCGGTTAAATCCTCATATGGTGGCATATCCGCATTATAGATGGACCAGTAAAGCCATTGCCGAACGTGGTGGAGTTTGATTGAGGACCAAGTTGCATTGGAAAACCAAGGTCGTAAAGCATTCCGAAAATCGATGGCACGTGGATCGTTATATTCAAGCTGGATAATGTCTTCCTCTGGACTGCATGACCGACGTGACTCCTCATCGCCACCGTCAACGGGGTGATTGGGAAGGCCAGACTGAAGGACTCGTTTAAATGCAGCTTGAATTTCTTGAAGGTTCCCAGATCCACATGGCGCAGGTGGAGAAACGAGGCGGATTAAATAGTATTGATATATGCTGAAGAGGACCTAAAATATGTCAGTGCTATATATATAGTTGATTAAACAAAGTTGATGGCTATATAAACCTCACAAAGCGCAGCGAAAAATAACAATTGTTTGAGCCACGACGAAAAAGTTTGCCTCGTTCCAACAACGTATATCACGTATGCCCAAGCAATAGGAATTGTTGAGCAGAATGGTACGACAAATGTGAATAAAGCGACATAGTAGGAGAGTGCGCGCTGTCGAGGAGACACAGGAAGTTCAGAGAGGTCCATGAACCGCCTGAGGACCTCGGGAGGACGGAGAGAGCGACCAGGTAGACCGAAGGCAAACGAAAGACGACTGTTCAGGAAAGTATGGATTCCGTGGCATCAGAAATGTTAGCGTGATGGGTCTAGAGTAAAAATCGTCCGATCCGATCAAACAGCCCTGCACGTGAACCGCGATCCTGCACGTGGATCATCGGGATTTTATCTGCCAACACTTCCGCACCGACACTTTCCTTTTTCTCTACCCATTATAGCCAACGTCTGCGATGTTGCGCAACGCCGTCTCTGCTGCTGTCCGCCCCTTGGCCTCCCGCTCGGTGTGTATATTTCGTGTACATTTCAGGACTCGTATATCTTATCCCTTTCTTCTCGGCAGAGGACCTATGCCACAAACATCCCTGGCAGCTTCCCGGCTGTCACCCATAGGGTATGCTCTTCTTATCTAGTACGTTCACTGTCTGAAGGATTGTTTGAAGCCAACGACCAAGTACGGCGGTGTCTACACAGTATGTCGCCTCGCTCTCTTTTTCATTCCAATGCCGATTTCACCCGCCTATAGGTCACCCTCATCCCCGGTGACGGTATTGGTGCAGAGATCACCGACTCCGTAAAGGAGATCTTTGATCACGTCAACGCTCCCATTGAGTGGGAACAATACGATGTCTCTGGAATGTCTTCCTCTGGCGAAGCACTTTTCAAGCAAGCTATGGAGAGCTTGAAGCGAAACCGTGTGGGCCTTAAGGGTAATTATACGCTACTCTACGCGTCTTCGTATAGAGACTTATGCTAAGAATGTAGGAATCCTCTTCACCCCAATTTCCCAGTCCGGCCACATTTCATGGAACGTCGCCATGCGCCAGCAACTCGACATCTATGCATCCGTTGTCCTGTGCAAGTCTCTCCCTGGTTTCCCTACTCGCCACTCCAACGTCGACTTCGCCATCATTCGTGAGAATACCGAGGGAGAGTACTCTGGTCTTGAGCACCAGAGCTATCCTGGTGTCGTAGAAAGCTTGAAGGTTTCTACTCGCGCCAAGGCCGAGCGTATTTCTCGCTTTGCTTTCGATTTCGCCTTAAAAAATAACCGCAAAGTATGGAATGAAAACCGTCTTGCTCAACGGTTACTAATTTCCACTCGATAGAAAGTGACATGTGTGCACAAGGCCAACATCATGAAGCTTGGTGATGGTCTATTCCTCAACACTTTCCGCCGAGTCGCCGAAGAGTACAGGTCCTCTGGAATTGAGTTCAACGACATGATTGTTGACAATACGTGCGTAATAACTCTAATTGAGTTCCTCAAGAATCGACTCAAATGGTGAAACTCGTACAGCTCTATGCAACTTGTTGCACGGCCAGGCCAGTTCGATGTCATGGTCATGCCCAACTTGTACGGCGCCATCGTGTCTAACATTGGTGCCGCTCTTGTCGGTGGTCCCGGAATTGTTCCGGGATGCAACGTCGGACGGGTCAGTTCTCAACTTGCTTTTTTGGTGGAGGTCCATTCTTAGACATCTCTGGTAGGAATATGCCCTGTTCGAGCCCGGATGCCGTCATGTTGCCAGCGATATTATGGGCACCAACCGCGCCAATCCTGCCGCCATGATTCTGAGCGCGACTATGATGTTGAGACATCTTGGGTGAGCATCAACCTCCAGTCACCTAATCACTCCTCTCATGAACCTCTATAGCCTTGACGCCATTGCTAACAACATTGCTACCGCAACTTTCGACGTCATCAACTCAGGCAAGGTCCGCACAGCTGATATGGGCGGTGCGGCGACCACCTCAGAGTTCACATCTGCTGTCATCGAGAAGTTGTAAAAATTGGATCTACAACATCATCCATGCAATATTGCCTGGGCTTAGAGATAACTAGATATAGTACAGCCTTGTAACTTTACCAACGGCCGGATCTCATATGACAGTATTAAGGTCAATGTCTTCGTACTTGAAGTCTTGATCCAAAGCAGCTTCATACTCCTCTAGAGAGAGCAACTTTGTTTTCTTCCGGTCGGGCAATGGAACTATTGGCTCCACTGTGCTTTCTTCTTCGTTTTTGATTATGTTGGCATGTCGAATAGGTTCATCATCCTTCGACATATTATCTTGCATGGCTGGCTCTGTGACCCCGGTAGCAATTGTAGCGGGAGAATTGGACCCAAAATCCTTCTTCCTCAAGTCTAGAATGGTTGAACATTTGACTTCAGACCTTGCACCCCATTGATCGACTATAGGTCGAAACTCTGCATACAATCCCCAAGCCAGGCCATTGATTTCCTCCTTATCGAAGCTATCCGCCAGAAGTTTGAGAGCACCAGAGATATGTGGAATGGTTTGTCGGAATGCGCGAGATATATATGAGAATGCTGTACTAGGTTTGATCGGCGTTCCATTAGAGAGAGCTCGCCATTGCTGCATTTGTGTTTGGTAGAGCGGTCTGCATAAAAAGTGATTAGCACAATGTCATGTCTTCAGGGACGTCAACTTACACTCTAAAGACAGTCGTAACACAGAATCAAGTTTCTGTTTCACAGAAAAGTCTTTCTCAAGACATACCTTCTTCCCATGAACTCAATATATGATTGTGAACCACCCTTGACTGCCTCCATACCCCTTTCTTTCTTGGGCATCAGTAGGGAGGTATCCGGATTTACGCAAAGCAGCCAAGATCGCTTTTCGATCGTCCTTGTTGTCTATACCAGCGGAAACCAGTTTTATATCATCAAGTTGAGCAAGGTGTGCCGGTGTGTTATATTGCTTGTAACTGCAAATGGTGCTTAGAAAGAGAGTACTGCAAGACAAAAGAGTACATACATCTTGGCCGAGAGAGCCATAGCTTTTGGAACGGCTACATTGTTGCCTGTGAGAACCTTTAGAAACTTTGGAAGGGGAATCTTGACATTGTCGGTCATGGAAGTTCCTATACAACATAAACAATTGATATAGTCGCGGAATTTGAACACAATAATTTACATAACCGAGTTTGTTTCTTCGCGTCACCTTTGATCATGTCGTCGATGGACGTAGACTTTCCACAGAGTGTAAAACCCGAACCAGAGCCAGAGCCGGAACTCGATGAGCTGGACGGAGAATCTGACTCAGGAGACGATAATCCCAATGTCTTCAAAATTCGCGGCGCACTGCCTGAATACGAAGAGCGTAAAATGACAATTCGAGAACTCCATGGTGCGCCCTATCGCGTGCGTTGCCAGCCCATCTCACTCGCAGCACAACAGATCTCATACACGAGGGCGGCATTGATTTAGAGCCTTCATACCAACGAGGTAGTCCAGCTTTCTACCCTAATCCAACTCGACGCTAAACCTGTTGTTACAAAGATGTTGTATGGACTGATGCTAAGCAGGTCGCCTTAATTCATTCACTCTTTCACAACTTCTATATACCACCCATCGTATTTGCCGTGCACCGCGCTGAGGATGATCCCACTGAAGAAGTGCGGGTATGCGTGGACGGAAAACAGGTAAACCGACTGTATTTATTGTCCCACTCAATGAATACTGAGAATGGCCGGTAGCGGTTGACATCTATTCAAAAGTTTTGCGATGGTCAAGTGGGTATATCTTCAATGTCCTTAACTTAAATCACGTCAACTTCATCCCACAGATTCCTTGTACGTGTCGCCACATTAACGGCGCGTCGGAAACGCTCAAAATTTCCAGATAAGGACCCCAAAACAAAGAAACAATGGTGGTTTACCCTTCCACAATCGTCTAGAGGCGTAAAAGCTGAGATACCGGAAGCGCAGAGAGAACGATTCCTTAAACATTCTATGACTTGCGGTGAGCAAATAATCATTTTTTAGCCACTATTCTCTAACGTGTATCCTTAGTCGAGTATCATTCACTGCCTCCAGGAGCCGAACATGAAGTTTTCCAAAGAGTTCAGATGGGAATGATTCTTACTGCTGCAGGTAACAAGCTTTCTCCGGCCAAGCTCCCAAGTTCAACCTGCCCTAATAAAGCACAGAGAAATTACAGGCGTTATCTTCTCCTTGGGCGCAATGGATACGCGACCTCGAACATCATCACGTCGGTGTCGAAGGTGGACTTGCATCCGTACTGCAATGGGACACTAAACGTGGGCGCGATTTCCAAAACATTGCTTATCTTGTCTGCTGTTGTGATTATCTACCTTACAAGGAGGAGATTCCTACGGCTGCAAGCATAACAAAGTGGATTGAACGCGAAGACCCTCCAACACAACAGTTTAAAGACGAGATCAACAATGTCCTCTTAGACTTCTGGAAGATTGGGAATGACGACAACCTAAATCATGGACTCCTGCATATTGGCAGCCGCCTAGCGCCCGTAGAATTCATATTCGTTGGTGAGCGTGGTTTGACTCGGCTAGACAGCACAAGGGTCTAAAGGTGCTACAGGTGTTTTGCTCTTCGTGACGCGTAATAAAACTCTGGAGGAACGCGCCCGCGCTATCACTATTCTTCGAACAAGCATTCGGGAAAAGTTTCAGGATATTCGAATGAACAGCAATGTGAGCAAATCGATGTGGGATATCATACGCAGAATTCAAAACATGTCAAAACCTGGCACTCACAACTACACCGATACGAAGGGAAAGAAGCGGAGGAACAACGACGATGAAGATGACGACTACCGGCCAACACCAGTCCACGGCCTCCAAAAGTCATCACACACTCGATCCAAAAAACGAAACGTTCCTTGAGCTTGTATTTATTACTTCGGACTGTTGAGGAGATTCTTTTGAATCGCCCTACAGTCGCATGTACTTTTGTTTTCATGTTGCCTGTAGATAGTACACAGTAACACAGTATATATGTGTAAGGGATGATCCATACAATAAGTGCGTCCCGTCATCCACTGTACTGAGTTCTTGCAGTATACCACACCCCATCGGCATCTGTCGTCGCCCTTGCAAATTTGAGTAGGAGTTTATCGCGCTCCTTAGAGTCAACGGCTATATCAGCTAGGAATGGAGAGATGTCCTTGCCCTTCCAACGAGGGCGGGTCAAGAATAGATCGGCGAAGCGGCGGGCAGCTTCGATTGGCAGAGAAGATGCTGGAAAATAGGTAAGGCTCTCTGAGTCATTTACAGACGCCAGGTAGTTTCCCTGCCATTATTCCGAGCTTAGCAGGCAGTAATTTAAAGACTCATCACGAGGAAATAACTCACAGAAAGAAGTTCCAAGTCGACTTTAGACTCGAAAGTGTCGCCTACCAAGGACTTCCACTTGGCTATAAGCTCACTTCTGGCGATAGGTGCATGCTGTTGAACACTGGTGAGAAAAGTTGACTGGAAGAATCGACTGACTCGTTACAAGATGATGCCGAAGAACACTTAATCCGACTTCCTTCAACAACGCATTCACATCCATTTTCCATTTGCCGTCTTTTATATCACCAAACCAGATCATGACCTGGGTTGCGATAGACCTTGGAACTTCGTGATCGTC
>JABAJT010000040.1:27041-37073 GCA_018850275.1 Tephrocybe sp. 9174TJB
CTGGTAGAATTACCGAAACGAAGTGACAGAAATCGACGAATTGGGAAATCATGCACTTAGAAAGCGCACTATCAAGAGTGGAAGAAAGAAGAAAGGTCCTGAGAGCAAGGCGAATCCTCTATGTGCAGTGTGCCGTTGCTTTCTTTTACCCCTCGCTTCTCATTTCATCTACGCATAGTATATCATGGCGCGCGGGGACGATATCACTACTTTGAATGCTTACAGCTCATGCTCCGCAAACAGATTGCTGCATTGGTGGAGCTCTGGGCGTTGCCTCAGGAATTCGAAGTACGTCATTCACCTAAGATTATGACAACACATATTTGGACCTGCTTTTAGGTTGTCTGTCGTGATATATGGGCTCTGCATATTGATCTCTTGCCCCACCCACCAAGCGCGGAACCCTACCACTATGCAAAGGAAGCTCGAGATGAGGATGAAGGAGATGCCGTCCAAGCGGCGAAAACAGATCAGTCTGAAGAGGACAGTGAGGACGAAGAAGACGAAACGCGATCGAATAGAGACGACAGGGAGGACGAGATGGATAAGCGCGACGAAGACGCCGAGCTAGAAGAGCTGGTTCGTGCCAACTCTGACGCCGAATCGTCCTCAGATAACGAAGACAGGAACGAGCTGCCCAAGCCTAGAGGGAGTACCAAAGGTCGGGGTCGTTTCAGGAAGATTTACGAAGGGCCGGCAAGCACAATTGCCGTCCTCATAATCGGGTGCTGGACGTTGCGAATACCGGTGTTATGCCGTGATCTTACGAGGCAGGTTGAGGTGCTTTTTGTGGCTTCATAATTACTCTGACATGTATTTGGCAGATTGATCGAGTCGTACAAGCTGCCATACCTTGACCCAGTTCAACGGCAGCTCTTGCCGAGAAGCATGGTCGTTCACTTGACGAAACATAACGTACAGGCGTTATCACCCTACGTTGGTCCTATTTAGACACTTTCGTGAACTTTGAAATGACGTACAATTATGATTTCAGCATGCCCCAAGCACACAGGGGTTACATGGGCTTGCATCTAGGCTGTCAAAGTTGATGTACACGTCTTATGGAATATATACACCAGAGGCGAATGCAGCGCCGATCCTGTGGCGTGTGGTGTCACAAGGGCTGAGGAGCACACGTATGTGCCTGTTCCATTTGAAGGTTGACGCCTAGTTAACCTTTCATTAAAGCGATGCTGTACATATTGACGAAGCGCCTCGGGCAGATCCTGTCGCTTCCCCTGACCCTTCACCACACGTTGGCACCTGGGCTGGAGAAACGCAGGACATATGACCCCGAAAGACATGTGTATGACAATGTACCTCCTGAGGTAAGCCTGATGGCAGCGGGAATGATAGTGTTGAAGTTGGTATATGGATTGGATGGACGCCCGAGGTGTGTGGGAGAGGCTTGTGAAATGAAACTGATTGCTAACAGCATGCAGGACACCGAAAAATGGGAGGGATGTGGCATGTAGCATGGCGCGGGCTGAAGATTATTTGTCTGGACTAGAAAAGGAAAAAGATATGGAATCGCTGGGTGACGTGTGAGTAAGATGAGGCTTTGTAATTGTATGATGTGGCGTATGGAGTGCTGATGGGAAGCATGCAGTTGCACAGGAGAGATGAGCGTCGAAATGATGGACGCGTACCTTGATTTCAGCCAACGTGTGCTGATTGGAGACGGGGACGGAGGCCGAGCAGGCGATGTGAAGGGAAAATCGGTGTTGGAGCGGTTCTTTGGGCTGGGGGGACAGACGGAGGGTCATGAGGGGAGAGCAAGCGAGACTACTTGGCGTAACGTGGAGGCAATAATTGCGCAGGAGGAGGAGGAGTCCACCACGACGTCCACCACCCTTTCCTCGTCGCCATGCGTCGTCTGGCCGCTGTTTTTAAGCGCGACAAGCACCATCCACCGCCCCTCGTCACCGACCACGCCCACTCCTCCGCTTCCTCCTCCAGTGGTTCCACCTCCCTCTGCCTCCAGACTCCCGACGATGACCAACAGCTCACCGCCGCCGTCGACCGCCAGTCCTCCAAGAGATCGTGGCGCTCCTGGCTCAAGAGCTCGTCTAAAAAGCCGTTGCCAGAATGGACGCCTTCCCACGACGTCGATGATTTGCCTTCTGAGCCGTCTATTGAGGAAGAGCCGCGAGGGGATCCAATCCAGCCATTTACTATTCTCGTTAAAAACAGCCTCCAGCCTCCTCCTCCTCCCGCGGCCCCGTTCTCCCACCGCGCTGATGTCGTCTACATCTTCCCTAAATCCGTAAATTTACACAGCTCACTTCCCCGCTCCAACTCCCTGGCTGCTCAGGCCTTCAAACGGCGCCTCCTCAACCGGCTTCAGGATGAAACTCGTCCATTCATCAAATCCGAACTTGGCTCGATTGCACCCTTAGCCTCGCGCCGCATTGAACCTGTTGTCCCGGTTAAGCATCCACACCCCTTTAATGAGTCCGCTCCCTCAAAAACTACCTCGATTACTCCTTCTTGTCCTGGCCTCACTAACTGGGTCTCCCGCCCCTGCTTCGAGGACCGTTACGACCTTTTTATTACCGAACAGGACGGCACCATCTCTCGCCGACCAGTCATTGGTTCAAATCTTGCTGTCGCTGCTCTTGAATTCTCCGAATTCGTCGAGTCTATGGTCGATTTCGACTCCATTCAGAGCCCGGCACAACTCGTCAACGACATTCCACATTCTGAGACTCTTCCGAACCCTCCTTTGTGTAAGCACTTTGCCGATCACTTTGTTAGCGTCAATTTATTCATGTATCACTTTCAGCTTCGGGCCATTCCCGCAACTCGCCTTACATTGCTGTACCCTCTCCCCTTCGTAACGAGCATAATCACCCTCCTCCCTCTCCATCCATCTCTGTCTCACAATCGGCCCCTCCGGCTGTTCCGACCTCCATGGACCCGCTTGTCAAGCGTGGTGTTCGCTTTGCTGAAGACGGCAAGGATGACGTGATCCCCTTGGGCTACGTCCTGCGCATGAAGAAAAAACGAGAGGAAAAGGCAAAATTCTTGAAAGCTGAGCAGGAGCGCCGGTTGCTTGAAGAAGAGCGAATGCGAATAGAGGAGGAGAGGCGCAAGCAGGCCGCAGAGCGCGCTGAGTGGGAGGCAGAGCGTAGGGCGTGGGAGAAGGAGAAACGGGCCATGGAAGAAGAACGGAGGCAACGAAAATATGCTGACGAGGTGGTTGCCGCACGTCTTAGACGAGAATCGCAACGAGCAGGGGGCGTTCCTGGCCTTAAGACCTCTGAGAGCAACGCTTATCTAGTCCCTAATTCTGGTGCAGGCTATTTTCCAGCATCCGCGTCTTCTTCAACTTCGGAACGTAATAAATCACTCAACACACGCAGACATTCGAGGCCTGCCTATGATGACGGTGGAACCCCTGTATATCTCCCGCGGAGAGAGGCATCGGAGCCCAACCTACCTACAAGAATTAGCACGAATTCTCACCCTCCTGTATCCATCACACCATCGCCTCGTGACTCCTTTACCTCTCACTCTGGTGGCAGCTCTCGTCCACCAAGTATCAACAAAGATACCCCTACTTCGATGGAAAACTCGTCTCCCCTTCTAGGAACCCCCTCACCTTCCGTCTACTCTTCACAAGAAGTGGCTTCTTCCTCTGAGGACGTGAAAGCAGCAGTGGCTGCTGCTGCAAAGCGGACCAAGCGTAATTCCTTTGCTGCATCTATCTCGGCCTCGCGCAATAACTCCAATACCAGCCTCTCAGGCGATCGTGCAACATCTTACCCTGTATGGACGGGCAGTAGTCACAGTCTTAACAGCATGGTTCCTCCTGTACCCATGATGCCGATGCAGATGCAAATGCTGCCAATGCCTCAATTTGTAATGATGGATATGCCGCTACTCCCGCCAACGCCGCCATTCATGATGCAGCAATACCCACGTCAACATGGCTCGCCCGGATCCTCAGGATCAGGAGGAGGTGGATCGTTGAAGGGGCGCTTGGGAGGATCACAAAATTCAAGCAGGGAACAGCTTGGATCACAGAATTCGAGCAGGGAAAGAGTGAACGTCATAGGTGGAAGAAGTGGAAGTGCAGAGAGAGGCAATAGTGAAGGTAGAGGTCCACAATCGAGAAGCTCTTCATTTTCAAGACCTGAGGCGCCTCGACATCAGCCCTCGTCACCGGTACTAGGATTAAGCTCGGGTTCGCCGTACGGCCATACGAAGCATTCGAGCTCTCCCGGCCCGTCTTCACGCCGTGCAAGCATGCCTGTGTCCCCCCCGCCGCAGTCCTACAACTCTCAAAAGCGCGCACGGCAGTCAGCTCATGAGGTACGACCGCCGCCGCCAACGCATGCTCAATCACAGCCTACAGTCATGCAGCATGTTTCATCAACACAGCACCTACAGCAACCCAGCCCTTGGACTGGGGTGCCCACGCAGAGCGGGAAGTTACCCAATGGCAACTCGAATGGAGGCGGGAATGGGTCGCGAGGGCATCCCAAGACTGTCCCGCCACGGCACATGTCCTATTCTGGTGTGCGGTCGGAGGGAATGAGGATGTCGAATATGCGGACCGAGCCACCGAGGCAAGCAAAGAGGCAAACGATGATTTCATGACATCCCTCAATGTCAACCTGTACCTTAACTGCTCTCATTTTCCGTCTCCCACCTTTCCGCTTTCTACTTAGACACCTCCACCTGCACGCAAACACCATGGACGCCTACTTACCCGCAGACTGGAGGTATCCATGCACCATCACCACCCCCGATACGGTCATACATTAGTAGTCTTTCTCTCACTCTTCAGCTCATCGTTTCATTACTTTTCAAGGACCAGTGCCCCCGGAAACTTATTTCGCGTTCGCGCTTTCTTATTTTATATTCTCATCGCCGTTATGTTACAAGTTCGTGTTATCTCAACAGTTCTGGAATGAAGCATGGAGTGTATTTTATCGTCGTCGTCGTGTACGTGGACAAGATTGTGTTGGATGTGTGCCACAAGATAGGCCGAGCCCTCAAGATATCGATATGCACTGCATATATACCAATAAATTACCATGAGTCAACTTTCTTTGGTTGAACGAGTCCTTCTGTGTCCGAAAAGTCGCTGTCCTCTTCAAACGGCTTGAAATCGACCTGAACACCCTGACCAGTGCGGTTCGGCCATCGCTTCTCTCGTTGGATGTCCACAGGGTCGCCCCCTGCCATCTTAATCATCGCCTCAAGGGTATACTGCATGGCACGAGTCCGTAAGTATGGTATGTATCTTGGTCCACCCAAGGGTAGGCGGGAAAATGCTCACGTAGGCGTCATTTCCTGCATTGTGTAAATTCTCGGTCGGAATTTGCAAAAGGATGCAAACCCGTCCTAACGCTCGACGGTCCGTACCAGGCGTGCCTTCTAGTGCCCCGAAAAGGTCTGAAGTATCGACAACAAAGAGGCCAGAATTGGGTAGGATTTCGGGGAGAGTGTATGACAGCTCGTCGAGCGGCGCTTTGAGTGATCTTAGGTACCTTTTAAGCTGTTAGCGTGTCAAGAAGGGATAGAAGGGGGAGAACGAACTTGATGTCTTGACTGTTGTCATGGAAGACAAGGAAGACGGGACCGTAAGTCTTCAACGAATCCAGGAAATCATACACTTTCTTGGGAAAGACTGATTTTTTGACGTATTCGCTCTGGCCGAAGCCTTTGACATAATCCTATAACGCCACGATCAATCAGCTAATATGGCCTAGAACCTGATGACTAGTAACCCACATAGCGATGTTCCGGCACATACTTGTAATTAGTATACTTCCGGTGCTCTTCCACTATGAGGTGGCCGTTTTCCCTATGTTCGACGCCGTCACGCCACCCCACTAGTCGATAACCGAACTCTGTGATAATGCTATGATCATATTCCCATGCTTCGAAGTCAAGCGCACACCAAACGCCTTTCCGCGCAGCCCAGAAAGCACGCGTACGTTCAAATAGTTGCCTTCGTGAATGCAAGGCTGGGTCCGATCCTTTGAGGCGTTTATTGTTTTTGTCGATTTGCTACATACAGGAAAATAGGAAATTGGTAAGGTTATTACGATGAATGGCGGACCTTTATAGCGCCGCGAAGGGAGCCACCGTCCTTGTAAACAACTTTGGAGATGCCTCGGAGACTGGATTCGGTGAGGAGGCAGTCGGAGTACGGGAGGGGAATTGTTTCTTTTGTGAGCTTCATGGCATGCAGCCAGTACCTGATGTAGTCGACTTGGGCAGATGAGAACAATAGGCGCGATTCTCCGGTTTCAAATGTTCCTTTCACAAGTTATTTAAGGTTATCTGAAGTTGGGAGACTAGAAGGAGCGAGGATCAACAAACCTAGGTACATCTGCACACCTTCAACGCCCTGGACATGAAGAGGATGGTCTGGATGTGTTATAGAATCATGTGCTGTCGTGACTCTGGCGTCAGGCTCGGAGATAACACGTGTACTTTGGTGTAAACCAACCAAGCATAGCTTTCAATGGTCGTGCATCGTCTGGGTTGGGTAAAGCTGAAGCCCTACATCATTGGCAAAATCAAGGCAAAATCAGAAACCACTGGATCATGTTGATGGAAGCGCAGAGACTGTACCATTCAAACCAGATATCTGTGTATCTGTAGTAACCAGTAATTATCGGGGTGTCTTTCGCCATTTCAACGAGATCTAGTAGATGGTGAGTTCCAGTTCAACTGACGCGTCTAATTTATAGGCGCGCGTGACAAGGTTCACACGATCGCGGTCACGGACAAATATATATTCTATTGTCTTTAGAACCAAACAAGTTGATCTCTGCGTCGGTCGTCATTGGTCTAGTGCACGCCCTCCCGTTGCACCATATACATGGCACAGGCAGTCCAGCGCGCTGGTTCATCCAAGCGCAAAGCACCTTCTCCTCCAGACTCAGATCCACCCACGCCCGCACGTAAGCGTCCAAAGACGGCCACAGCACGGAAGAGCACCGGTGGCAGGCCCCCGAGCTCGTCCACAGCTGGCCCAGCATCCGCTATTTCAAGGGATGGTGCGTAACTATTGAGTTGACGCGTCGTATATGCTCAACTCTCCGTGTGCTAGGAAATAATGCTCCTCAGCCTCAGAAAAAGCCACACCGCTTCAGGCCTGGGACCGTCGCTCTGAGGGAAATAAGAAAATACCAGAAGAGTACGGATTTGCTTATACAGCGACTACCTTTCTCTCGCGTGGTACGCTTCAAACCTCTGTCTACGACCCGGTACACTTAATTCAGTTGATTTATTAATTAGGTTCGCGAGATAGCCTTGGACATGATTACAGACGAGATTGACTATTCCACTTCTGTTCTTCGCTGGCAGAGTTCAGCAATATTGGCCCTTCAGGAGGCAACAGAAGCTTATCTGGTTCATCTATTTGAGGATGCGTGCGTTTACCTCCAACCTCTCCGTCTCGTCATACAATCTAACTTTCTTAAATTCAGAAACCTTTGTGCCATTCATGCGAAGAGGGTCACCATCATGACACGCGACATGCAGCTTGCTCGACGAATACGCGGGCAATGGGGCGGTCTCAGATGAACCCCTCTTACGCAACCTCACGATTATTCACGCTGTATCGATTTGTTTCCCTTATCTATCCAAGTATTATTTTTTTGGAAACCGTATTTAGTGTAGGTACGATAAGTTTGGAGTGGGCCGAAGGCTGTCGTAAAGGCAAATTTGGGGCGGGGGGGGGGGGGGGGGGGGGGGGGTGAAGAAAATGCTAGAAAACAGTACATCACAGCTTTTTCGTTGCACCTGGGGTATTGAGTGCCGCGTTGCTCAAGGTAGTAGTGAGAACACAAAAAAAAAGTGATCCTGTTCCCTGTCACAATCGATGAGTCGACCCAGGTTCGAACTGAGGACCTTCTGTGTAACAAGTACAGGAAATTATAGCCTCTGAACCTTGAACACTGCTGGTATAGGTCAAAACGAGGACGCGTTGTCCTCACGTGTATTCGACGATGTGTAATAGGCTATGGTACAAATGTATATAAAAAACAGGGAGTGGAGGGAGGGTCGTCGAAAAAACGAAGCGCCGGGATGAAGAGTACTAAAAGACTGTAAATACAATGAGTAAAACGGACACTGATAGAACCTGAAAGCTTCAAAATCTTACACCAAAGATACACTAGAATATGATACACTATAAAGATTATAGAGGCTTGTAAACTGTAAATGAGATTAGGGAGTGGGATTGGTGAGAGAGACAATATGTCTCACATTGGAAGTCAACAGTTGTTCCCTGGGTAGAGCACCTCTGGAACCTTGTCAACTGTGACTCTATGATAGAGGTGAGAAAGACCAAAGTCTGTGAGAGAGCGCTAGAGCGCTCACCGATGGAACTGTTACGGGTACGAGGTGATGGAAGGCGCGTAACAGCTGGTGAGATCACGTGTAGTAAGCTGTCCCATTTGAACGTGATTTCTGCTCGCACTCGAGCATCACGTTCAAAACGCATACCACACGGATGAAAACCGGGGTGAGAGGGAAGGAGATCGTTCTCGTAGGGCAGAGGTCTACGAAAACGCTCCCTACCCTTGGAATCCGCGTTTACGGCGACCTCTGAACCGAAATTATAGGAGAATAGGTCAAATCGAGGGACGTTGCCCTCACGTGTATTCGGCGATGTGTGGGTAGGCTATAAAGCCTGTAGATGGTGGAGAAGAGGGGATGGTGGAGGTGATAAAAGATGAGAAAACACGAGACGAGAAGGTGAGAAGCAAAGAGAAAAGAGGAACGTCGTGTATATGGGGCAAACAGAGATTGAAAAGCCGTGTATTATTGAGGACGTCGTCGAAGCGCCGCGCGCTGTAAAGCGGCTCGAACTGAAGGATTATCCCGGATGTAAATGCGCCAGGCGGCCGATGTCCAGCGACCAAGAGCCATGATGACATCTTCAGATAAACCTAAATTTGCATAAAATGTGGCGCCGCCAGCTTGCGCGGAATGGCCTCCATGCGATTTGCCGATTTTGGAGGTAAGCCTATGAATGAACCAGCTGCGAGTGGGTGGTTGACCATTTTCACGAATAAAAAGCGCTGCGCGGTTGCCATGAATTCGATCACGGCGGGTGACATACAAATGCAGGAGTGTGATAGGGTCAGCGACGTCTTGATGCGTGTGTAAAACATCAGTACCCCGATAGAAAGGATCGGTTTTGTGATAAGGAAGATGATACCCAACATATCCGGTAGAGAAGTGTAATGAAGACCGTTTGATTGTCTTCCTCCAGTCGATATGAGTCGTCTTATGAACCAATTCACCAGCACGATGACAACCATAAAAGCAACAAGAAAAAATAGTGGCGAATAAAAGGTCGTCAAAAGTGTTGGAAGATTTTGCTTTGTCGACAAAACGTTGTAAATGAGATATAAGAATGGGAGGTTTGCGATGTATTGGGTCCGCCCGAATCTTCTTTGAACCTCGTATTGCTGCAAGGACCAGAGGATGAGCCCTGCTGTTGTCGAAATGAGGGTAAAGGTGTTTAAGAAAATGGCCCACTCCAGTCAAATATTTTGGACCCGAAGCAATAAAACGTGAAGTATAGGCAATGTATTTGGCCAATGTGTCGGGTGTCGGGTCAATTGGGATATTGTGCGACGTGCAAAAACGAAGATAGTCACGAGCGCCGGTGAGGTAATTGGATGATGTTGAGTTTTCGATAGCGTGCATCTGAATGTGAGCTGTCCACTCCGAGAGGTCCTGAGCAGACATTGGTGGGCGAGATGATTTAGACACCTCGCCCACGGCTTTCAAAAACAATCTCTCCATTGCGCCGGTGATGACGTTGACACGACTCTGTCCCTTGTCCAATCAAATTTCTTTTCTTCTTTTCCCAACCAAAGAAAAAGAATACTAAGGAACCCAATGCAAGGACAAAATCCACCCAAGGAGACTGAGCGCGATTGTTCCGCAACCCCCAGAGGATAGATGAAGAACGAAGACGGTACGGCGAGCTTACTCCACAATATATGGCAAAGGTAAAAACCTAAAACCACAAAATATAGGGAGCTGTTA
>JABAJT010000041.1:0-36826 GCA_018850275.1 Tephrocybe sp. 9174TJB
GGATATGGATAAGAGATATGGGGAAAATGCGAGATTCGGCGATTGGAGATCCTGAACTTCCTTACGGTCCTGAAGGGGCTTTGATTCTTTCATAAACTTGAAAAATACAGTTCTTGAGATGTCAATCAATTTCTTATCTTCATGGCGCGTCGGCGCGTGCTTCCCGTCTGGTTTTAGTTAGAATTGTAGCTGTCCAGTTCTGAGTTCTTGGACCCTACATACATATCTGGGACTTGGAAGTCGATAGTGTCAACATTCAAGTCCCACAAACTCGGTGGAGCCAATTATCTTTACAGGATAGAGGGACCGAGTTAACAGCCATTCGATTTTATCCAAGGAAGCCAAGGGTTTCCGAGAAAGATAGCGCTTGTTTAATTCTGGAACCTGAGCTCTAGAGAAATTGCCGTGAGGAGCCGCAGTACCAGAAAAGACCCATGAGATTAATCCAAATTGGGTTTTACGCCAGCGGGTAATTATTGATTTTGATTTGAACGAAAGGTTTGTAAATGGGACGAATGACACAATCCACATAACCCCAGAGTCCAGCTCGACAGTAGTCGACAGTACCGATGATAACCTATGATAGCCTATGATAGCCCGGACTTTTCGAATTTTTGATCGACACGCGGTTTGTCAGAGGTTTTTGCCGAGGTGGCTGTGCAGTGGCTGTACCTTTTACATGCCAGTTGGTATTCAAAACGCAAGTCGCGTTTTCATCATTCAAGTTGGAGAGATATCATCACACTCTCTAGAGGACATGAATAACTCGACGATTTTTTTTGTTGGACCTTGGTTTATCTGCACTCGACGTCGATGTGGCTCTCGCAAATTTTTCTGAGTTATCCGCCTCTGGCTGGTCTTATTTGGGTCTTATCTTTCGACACTTCTCTATCAAAAATATCGGCCCTGGTCTTATCTTAACTCTAGTCCGAATAACCGCCGACCTCTGGAAAGATGCGATTACGAAGTATATTGTATCGATTCCATATGCAAGTTCATTTCTGGTCACCAGGCCGAAGATATCGAAGAAAAAGAGTCCACCATTTTTGGCCTATTCTTTGCTTCTTCAATCTCACACCCCACTGGCAAAACACACTGCCCCACAGCCTGACGTTTCCTTTCTTCTACCTTGTGAAGTTATCACCTCGGTTGTTCACGTTTGAAAACGACGACGGCAAAAGGACAGCATGCAGACACTCGCTCATGTTGACCCTGTTGTTGTCCCGGAGGGACGTGATGTTATTTTTGTTGGTTCGTCGCAGTTGCATGTTTTATCTTTTCACCCGTCTAACTTCTGGCTACTAGTCGGCCTTGGAATGGTCGGCATCGGTAAGGGCCCCTGGTTTTGACGAATAACCTTCATCTTGACTTTTTGCTGTAGCCTTCATTGAGAAGCTTTTGAACTTGGATGTGGACCAGAAGTACTTCATCGTGACCTGTGGAGAAGAGAGCCATCTCGCGTACAATCGCGTCGGGTTTGTCAGGTCCCTTAATCACCAGCGCGGCTCTGATTTTGTGTTGCAGGTTGACCGAGTACTTCGAACACCGAAATGCAAGTCAACTTTCTCCTACTATATCTTCTTCGATCGTTTACCGTGTTGTTGAAATACAGGTGGAAGATCTTTACCTCAACCCACCATCATGGTATGCTCAGCACCAGCCCCACCGATTCAGTTATCACCTCCAAGAAGCCGTAACCTCAATATCACCTGAGAAGAATCTCGTGCACACCAGCAAAGGGCGCTCATT
The DNA here is from genome assembly GCA_018850275.1 of Tephrocybe sp. 9174TJB. Classification (NCBI taxonomy): domain Eukaryota; kingdom Fungi; phylum Basidiomycota; class Agaricomycetes; order Agaricales; family Lyophyllaceae; genus Tephrocybe; species Tephrocybe sp. 9174TJB. The sequence goes on from JABAJT010000041.1 coordinate 1,750, forward strand.
TAGTTATAGCAAGTGTGTCATTGCTACAGGCTCTCGCGCTGATCTCCCACCCTATGTCTCGCCTGAGATTGGAAAGACACGCGGAGTCTTCGTTTACCGCAACATCGCGGATCTGGATGGAATAATTGCATATGCGGAGAAGGCCGAGATCCAGCATGCCGTCGTTGTCGGTGGAGGATTACTGGGCCTAGAAGCTGCAAAGGCAGTATATGACATGCCTTCGTGAGTCGATCGTGATCCCAACCTCCTTATGCCATTGAGATTTCTGTCTTCTGTAGAATCTCTCGCGTTAGTATCATTAACCGCCAAGCTTATCCCCTTTCGCGTCAACTAGATGCTGAAGCTGGCGAAATGGTTCTCCACCAAATCGAGTCCATGGGCGTCCAAGTTCTTACCAGATGCTCCCCCACCCGCCAAATAACCCGTATTGCTGAAGACGGATCAGGTGATGAAGTGTTCGGCGGATTCGAGCTTCAAGATGGCTCGATTCATGCAGCTGACCTTGTGATTTATGCCATCGGTATCCGCCCGCGAGACGACATCGCAAAGGCTAGCGGAATTCAATGCCATACTCGAGGTGGTATTATTGTCGATGACGACTTGAAGACCTCGGCGGACAACGTGTACGCTATCGGGGAGTGCGCCAGTTGGAGAGAAAACAGCTACGGCCTGATTGGACCTGGTGGTATGTGTCCCATCAGTATTTTACGGGTTCGGCAGCCTCATTCTTCGCATTTCAGTGGAAATGGCTGATATTCTCTCCTTCAACTTGACACAAACAGCGTCCCATGCGCCTCGTGTTATGAATGCTCCCGATTTGAGTACCAAATTGAAGTCAGTGTTCACACAGCTTTGAAAGGGTTTTGGTTAAACTTGCACTTGTCATAGACTGATGGGTGTTGATGTCGCGTCCTTTGGCGATTTCTTTGTCGACAAACGCCTCCCATTGGGCAGAACTCAGGATATCAACAAGCGGTTTGCCAACGGAACCGGAAACCACGATCGTCCTGCTATCGAGATATCCATTGACGAAAATGTCGACTCAAAAACCATAGTTGCGCCTTCTAAGAAGCCCCCATCATCCGATAGAAAGCACCACGGGAAAGACCAGCCGGTCAATTGCCTTGTTTACAAAGATCCATTTGGTGCGACGTACAAGAAGTACATCTTCACCGAGGATGGGAAGTACCTTTTGGGAGGTATGATGGTGGGTGACGTATCGGATTTCGTCAAGCTCGTGGCGATCGTGAAGAAGAAGGTGAGGCCCCATCCCGTCAGCGTGTTCCCCAGGTACTTATAGTCCATTTAGAAAGCATTGGAAGTGCCACCGTCTCAGTTCATCGTGGGAGCGAAGAAAGGGGACGATAGTGGTGACGATCTCGATGATGATGCTCAAATATGCAGTTGCCATGTACGTATCTCTCGGCCTGGCATTGTAAGAAACTGTCCTAACTTTCCTCGAGAACGTGTCAAAAGGGGATGTAGTCAAGTGCATCAAAGAAGGGACTTGCCTTACGATACCCGACCTCAAGGCGAAGACAAAGGTCGGGACCGGCTGTGGTGGCTGTATGCCTCTAGTACGTGATTCATTTCAATTACATATCCTCAATAGTAATGGCTGACTGTGGCACAGGTTACTAGCATTTTCAACGCCGAGATGAAGAAGGCTGGGCGCGCTCTCAACACCAACCTGTGTCCACATTTTGCTATGAGCAGAACGGATCTATTCAGCGTTATAAAAGTGAAGGGCCTGCGTTCCTTCCAAGAAGTGATGGAAACTGTTGGCATCAACAAAACATCCATCGGCTGTGAATTCTGTAAACCTGCCATCGGAAGCATTCTTTCTAGCTTGTGCGTATAATCACCCGTTTCTCTCCTTGAAAATACGCCGATAGTCCTATAGGTACAATGAACATATCATGAAGCCCTCTCATCATCAAAACCAAGATACAAATGACCGATACATGGCAAATATTCAACGAAACGGAACCTTCAGTGTTGTACCTCGTATGGCGGCTGGAGAAGTCAGCCCTGATGGCCTTATCGCCATCGGCAAGGTAGCGAAGAAGTATGGCTTGTATACAAAGGTATCTGGCCGATTCCTTCTATTCAAGACCTTACTCTAATACCAAGGTTCTAGATAACTGGCGGCCAGCGTATAGATATGTTTGGTGCTCGGAAGGACGACCTGCCCTCAATTTGGGAGGAGCTCAATGCAGCTGGCTTTGAGAGTGGCCATGCTTACGGAAAAAGTCTGAGAACCGTCAAATCTTGTGTCGGAACTACATGTAAGTATATATATCTTCTAGTATCACTCGAGTTTAAATTGTCTTTAGGGTGCCGTTATGGTGTTGGTGACTCTGTCGGATTGGCCGTACAGCTGGAAAACCGCTACAAAGGTGTTCGTAGCCCTCACAAGTTCAAAGGCGGTGTCTCCGGATGTGTTCGCGAATGCGCCGAGGCGCAAGGCAAAGATTTCGGTATCATTGCCACGGATAAGGGTTGGAATAGTAAGACTCTTCTTTAAACACAACTAATCAACAAGCTTACATCTTCGCCTTTAGTATTTGTGGGTGGAAACGGTGGGGCCAATCCGGTGTGTGCCCTTTTACCAAACCATTAAACAGAGACTTACACACGACTAGCGTCACGCCGATCTATTTGCCAAGGATGTCCCACCTTCTAAGGTTATCCGTATTATCGATCGTTTCCTTGCATACTACATAATGACTGCCGAGAAACTTGAGCGCACCGCTCGCTGGATCGAAAGGATGGATGGTGGGATCGAAGTACGTTTGAACTCAATAATTAAGCACAACGTTGATTGATAGTCACTCTCAGAAACTTCGCAAGGTCATCCTAAAGGATGAACTCGGCATCTGCAAGGATTTGGAGGCAATGATGGACAACCTCGTGAATACATACCAAGATGAATGGGCGACGGCTGTCAAAGGTGTGCTTGATATCATCTACTGTCGACGTTGCGTTAACAAAGAGGTCAGACCCCTCGAAGCGAAGACAATTCAAACAGTTTATCAACACAGAGGAGAAACTCCCTTTGAGTGAGGTCATCACCGAGCGTGGCCAGATTCGTCCTGCGGATTGGCCGAAAGCATACCCTCCAGTCAAGATCTCTTATGAGAGCTTGGTCACTCCCAAGTCGGAATGGAAATGGGTCACTGTAGCCAATAAGACAGACATGCAGCCAAATGACGCCGGCACGACAAGTGCGGCGGTCAAGTATGGCGATACCCAGCTTGCAGTGTATCACGTTCCAAAGAGAGGTTATTATGCTACCCAGCAAATGTGCCCACACAAAAGGTATGTTTTCCTGGCCTGCAAGTCCCCTTAATATTGATTTGTGTCATTCAGAGCATTTGTACTCGACCACGGAATCATTGGCGACACCGCCAGTGGCGATCTTGTGTGTATTTTTGTTGTATCTGCCTATGCTTCCAACTAACCCTATTTTCCTAGTATGTCTCATGCCCACTTCACAAGCGCAATTTCACTCTCACCGGGGGTGATTGTTTGAATGATCCTGAATACCAAATCTTGTCATTTGACGCTCGTGAAGACCCGGAAGGAAAGGAGGAAATCCAGCTCTTGCTTCCTCCAGTTGAAGACATAGGTGCTGTGTTGGGCACCGAAAAATGGCTGGTCAGGCAGGCGGAGTCGGAAGCGTTCGGCCTAAACGCAGCGACACAGATCGAGGTAGTAGGACCAAGCCGAGAAGAGGAAGAAGCGCCGTCCTCCTCTTGTGGAGGCTCATGTGGTAATAGTAGCATCGAGTGGTGATCTACCGAACTTCCTCGTATTTCGATTCCCAGTCGGATGCTCTCAATCTTTCAATCTCCCATAGCACATGCATGATACAATTACAATGAAGTCCATATGTACCACTATTCAGCCACCGGTTCAAATGCAATCGCAAACAATGCAAAGACGTTTCACCAGACGTGTAAAACCATCATGAGGTTGGCGTACAAACTTGAATCCTGTGCAGGCGGGTCAATCGAGTTACGCCACATTTATTCGACAACTCTGTATTAATGAAGTGTATTCAAGTTTCCACCCAATATCATGTCATTGCGCCCCATCATAGCCCATCATTCCCCTGAGTGCATACAAAGTACTGGGTTCTTTATCAATTATCCACTAAATGACAGGAAGCACCTGTGTCACTCGCTCAGCCCTTAAGGTTTAAACAGCTAACTATGATGCCTTTCATCTTGTTTCATACGAGCGAAGAGGATTGATACAAACTCCTGTTTACTACATATACATTCGCGGGGATTGTTGAAATCCGAACACTACACTGACGCCGCAAAGTTCCTGCCTCCCATCGAAGCACTTAGCGGGCCAGATAGCAGCATCTGCGCCCCACTCCACTGTCGGTGTATACCAGCAGTGCGATTCGCCCAACTAACCACAGGTCAAGTACAACGTCACCTTCGAAATGAAAGGACGCCGCTTTTAATTTAACCAGTACGCGAGCGCTGTTGAAGCGAAGGAAGAAGCTATCTAAGCATAGTTCTGGCGAGCCCACTTGGCACCCTCAACAAGGTTGACGAGGGAAGCCTCAGTCTCCTTCCAGCCACGGGTCTTGAGACCGCAATCCTAAAGAAAGTTGTCAATGAAACGAACTATTGAAATGTGTTTGAACTTACAGGGTTGACGAAGAGGAGAGAGTCGGGGAGAATGTCGAGCATGGCCTTGAGGCGGTCCTTGATCTCTTGTGCTCCGGGGACACGAGGAGAGTGGATGTCGTAGACACCAGGGCCGATCTGGTTGGAGTAACCGTATTGCTTGAAGGTGTTGAGGAGCTTCATGTCGGCCTTGGAAGCCTCGATGGAGATGACATCAGCGTCAAGACGCTGGATGGAGGGGAAGATGTCGTCGAAGTCGGAGTAGCAGAAGTGAGAGTGGGTCTGGAGCTGATCAGTGACACCAGCGGTTGAGAGCTTGAAAGAGTCGACAGCCCATTTGAGGTAGGCATCCCAGTCAGAGCGACGGAGAGGAAGACCCTCACGGATAGCAGGTTCGTCAACCTGGATGGCATTGATGCCAGCCTTCTCGAGGTCAACGACTTCGTCACGGAGGGCGAGAGCGAGTTGCTTGGATTGCAGCTCACGAGACACATCAGCACGGGGGAACGACCAGTTGAGGATGGTGACCGGGCCAGTAAGCATGCCCTTCATGGGCTTGGAAGTGAGGCTCTGGGCGTAAGCACTCCACTGGACAGTCATGGGGCCAGGGCGGCTGACATCGGAGACAATGATGGGGGGGCGGACATAGCTGGGGAGGAAAAATAAATTAAGAAGTTCATATGGCGTAGCATGTTCAACTCACCGAGAACCGTAGCTCTGAACCCAGGCGTTCTGGGTGAAGACGAAGCCGTGCAGCTGCTCACCAAAGTATTGAACCATGTCGTTCCTCTCAGGCTCACCGTGGACCAAGAGATCGAGACCGATCTTCTCTTGGAAGCGGACAACCTCCTCGACCTCCTTCTTGATGAACTCCTCGTACTGTTCGTAAGTAAGCTCATTCTTGCCGAGTTTGGCACGGGCGAGACGGATCTCCTTAGTTTGCTAATGATAAAAGAAGTCAGTATTCGTTCAATTTTGGTTTGACAATAAAATAATAACATACAGGGAAGGAGCCGATGGTAGTGGTGGGGAACTTGGGAAGGTTGAGGTGCTTGGCCTGAATTTCCTTGCGGACTGCAAAGGGGCTCTTGCGCTCAAGCATATCGTCGGTGATAGCAGCGACACGCTTGCGAACGGTGTCATCGGAGTTGGACTCGAATGCACGGCGTGCAGCGATGGAGACCTTGTTAGCTTCAAGGGCAGCGGCGACCTTGGGATCCTGAGAGTTGGAAACAACTGCGGCAATGGTGGCAACCTCAGCGGCCTTCTCTGTGGCGAAAGAGAACCAATCCTTCTGCTCAGCAGTGAGCTTTTTCTCGGAGGCAAGGGTGACGGGGGTGTGGAGGAGGGACGAAGAAGTAGCGATGATGACACGGTCCTGGCCGAGGGCATCAATGGCAACCTTGGCCAACTTGATGGCAGCATCAAAGTCGGTCTTCCAGATGTTACGGCCGGAGACGACACCAAGGGAGAGGACGATGTCGGTGTTCTTCACAGCATCGACGACTTCCTGGAGCTGACCGGGAGCACGGTCGAGATCAATGTGGAGACCAGCGATGGGGAGCTTGGCGATGTAAGAAATGTTGGAGTCGAGACGGGCGAAGTAGGTGGTGAGGAGGATCTTGGGGGCGACAGAAGCAAGCTCAGTGTAGGCAGTGGTGAATTCCTTCTCGAGGTTGGCAGCGCTGTCAAGGACGAGGATGGGCTCATCGACCTGGACCCATTCGGCACCTGCAGCCTTAAGATCGGCGAGGAGGGTGTGGTAGATGGGGAGGAGTTTGGGGAGGAGGGAGATGGGCTGGAAGCCAGGCTTGGCCTCCTTGGCGGCCTTACCGAGGACGAGGAAAGAGACAGGTCCAAGGACGACGGGGCGGGTGGTAATGCCAGCAGCCTTAGCCTCCTTGAATTCCTCAACAGCCTTGTTGAAAACCAACTTGAAGTCAGTCTCCTCAGAGAACTCAGGGACGACGAAATGGTAGTTGGAATCAAACCTATAAAAGGCAAACGTCAACGATTCATTCGATAAAACGGAGATATCAATATCAAAGGTTGCTAGCCGAGATAAAAGATATCAGGAAAAAAATTCAACATACCATTTCTTCATCTCAGAGGCGGGGACATCGACGCCGTCAGACTGACGACCACGGCCCATGGCAAAGTAAACATCAAGGTCGGAAATACCGAGACCTTGGTAACGCTTGGGGATGACGTTGAAAGCAGCAGAGTGATCAAGGACATGGTCGTAGAGAGAGAATTCACCACTGTCATCGCGATCGATTCAGTCTCATGTCAGATAATCGATCAAGACCTGTAGACAAACCTGGGGATGAAGTCTACACCCTGGGCCTTGACAGCATTCCAGCTGGCCTTCTTGACCTCGGAAGCAGTCTTGGTGAGTTCCTCGGCAGAGATTTTGCCAGCCCAGTAGGCCTCAACGGCTTTCTTGACTTCACGGTTTGCACCTGAAATTTTTGTTGAGATTAGTTACAAATAATGGGGATGATGGTGGATAGTTCATACCGATGCGAGGGAAACCAAGGACGCTGGAGAAAACCATTTTTGCAAAGTGGGAGAAGGGGTGAAAGAGAGAGATGGTACGATGTGGCAGAATGTTTTGACTTTATACGATGGCGAGATTTCTCTCATTCGCACGTGCTTGATCATCGATACCAAAATCTGAATCAATCGCTGATCCGGACCTCCATCTTCTCCCCTCCAGTTGCCTCTGGTACTTACGATTCTGGAGTATTTGGTACAGGTTTTCATCGTATCGGTATTTAGCATCTTATCGATGGTCATTCACTTCCAGCAACTTGCTGGCTCAGTGTGAAACATTCTAGTACATTCATGCTATTCCAATTGAGCTGTGGAAGTCTCTGTTCCATGCTGTTCCATGTCACCCTTGGTATATAGAACAGGGGCAGACATTACTGCCATCAAGTTCATTTCGTTGGGGCCGTGAGCGTCGGCCGAAATTCGCAACTTTCAAAACGGAGGGGAATTGATGGAATATATATATTGGCAATGGAACTACAAAAGAATGTATATAGTAGTTTGTACATCAACGGTGTGTCGTAGTCCAAGGATATCTACGCTATAGAATACAAAAGTAACAAAAAAAATGCCTGTCAGAAGTCTACTAAGAAGAACCACTTCCAGAAGGACGTCCTTTGAGTCGCTCGAAAGCAAACCGGAACAGTTTCCTCGTTTTCTTGATTTTGACTTCGACCACGGGCTTTGTCTTCAGTTGCTTAGCAGACTCGAAGGTATCTGCCTGGTCGAGAGTTTCGTCCGAAAGGTCGGGGACTTCAATAGCAGGATCAACTGCGTAAGTAACAGGCGTAATGGGTCCATCGCTGTCTGAGCCAGAGTTGGTAGAATCGCTCGTGCGCGCACTAGAGGAAGCAGATTTCGAGTTTGCATCAGCACCAGGAACTGTCAAGAAGCCGTTAGAAGGCGGAAGGTCCTCGCCAGGGGGGCTGTCAAAGGCATATAGTTCGTCTGAGCTGACTGAGCTTTCCGTATCGTCACTGGATGCTAAAGTGCTTGCAATCTGTTCCACGGCTGCCTGCGCCTCCCGATGCTTGCCCTCTGAGTAAGTCTTGGCAGCGGCGCGGATTGTCGAGTTGGCAACAGCTAGCTCCTCCTCAGTCATGAAGAAGGTGTCAACCTTGAGGACCTCCTGTCGCAAATCTCTCAAGGTTATACGGCTCATTGGGTTGATTCTGAATATACGTTTCAAGATAGTATTAGCGCCACGGGAGATTGGAAGAACCTGTCGTAGGAAGTCTCGGTCATGCAGATAGGCAGAAAAACATTCGTCCTGGGCTGTTGCATAGCGCCATGGGTTGCGGCCAGATATCATATTCGTCAGGATGACACCGAGGGACCAGATATCGCTGTACCGAGTGGAGTAACGACCTGCGACTGAGAGTTCCTTTCCGATACATTCTGAGAGGTTGTCATCAGGAAAGACCTCAAGAGCGAAGCGAAAACTATATACCAGGACTCATATAGTACGAGCTGCCGCACCCAAAATCTTTTGATATGGCATCTTGCGTCGAGAGCCCAAAGTCCGCAAGGCGAATATCGGTGCCGTCCGCCGAGCACAGAACATTCTCCGGCTTGATATCACGATGAAAGACACTCTTCTCATGACAGTGGTTGACAGCGTCAATGAGTTGTACGAAGGAGTTCTTGACAAGTTGGACCTTGTTGTGGAAAACTTGAGCCTCAGTGATGGCGGCGAATAGGTCGCCTCCAGGGCAGAGATCCAGGACAACGTAGATGTATGTTTCGTCATAGATAACGCGATGGAGAGTAACGATATTGGGATGGTCGCAAACCAACTTGTGTAGCGTAATTTCTCGAGTCTGAAACGCTTCTTGGTGAGAGCCCTTCTCCGGCCTGAGGAGTGACTTGACGGCGTAATAGACAGGCTTATCGAGAGGAGACAAGGTATCGAGAGCGCGATATACCTTGCCATAAGCCCCGGAGCCTAAACTTTCCAGAAGCTTGAGGCGTCCATTGTCAATATAGTGTCCGTTGAGGTCAGGCATGGAATCAGAGACAGCGATGCGACCCATGATGAAGAAATATGTAAGGCGAGTTGAAGTAAAGTTGGAATTAGAAGAGCGAGTTGAAAAAAAAAGTGAGTATAAACGAAAGATGAGAGTAAGAAGAAGGAAATGAGAAAACGAGGGAGACGTAAACCACGCGCCTTTAAAGGGGGGCATGTGGCCGACTGTTGCCAAAAGAGGAAAGTGAACTTCCTGATATGGCTTGAGGACGAAATAAGCACTCGGCTAAAAATAAACGACGCGTCGAGGCACACCAGGGCGCGTCGACTTCGGAATTTGCAGGAATTTGACTGCAATTTCCCTCCGCACGATATGTTTTCCACAGTCGGATCCACGTCGGATTTCCCGGCTCAGGCGGTCCGCCCCAAGTCCGAGACTCTTAACAATCCAACGGCCAAGTCTCATCCTCTCCCACTCAACCACCATGTCCGACAACCCTTCCTTTGTCCTCCGTGCCGTCGAAGACGTTGTTTATGAGCAACGCCCGATTCCTGAAGGTGACTTTGTATTATATCAGTCAAGGATCTGCCTTCTCACCCTTCATCTCCTCAGTCACTGGCGATCAGGTTCTCGTCGAAGTGAGAAAGACTGGTAAGTCGGATCGTCTTGTACATGCCCGAACAAATGCTGATATCCTTCAGGAATCTGTGGATCCGATGTACGATCTGCGATCTACAACATCTCCTCCAAACTCATTTCCATCTGCAGGTCCACTACCTCGCCCACGGTCGCATCGCTGACTTTGTTGTCACCAACCCAATGGTAGGCTTCAATGATCATGATATTGCCCAGACCAGCCATTAATTCATCTTCCAGGTCTTGGGCCATGAATCATCTGGCATTGTCTCCAAAAGTCAGTCTCATCAGTCAATTTCAATAACGACTAAAATTCATTCAACCTGAATATCAGTCGGACCCGATGTCAAACATCTCAAGGTCGGCGATCGCGTCGCAATGGAGCCTGGCGCAACTTGCAGTGCGTTGATCCATTTTAGGTTCTTTGATCTTCCAACTCATCTTCCATAGAGAGGTGCGATGCCTGCAAGTCTGGCCGTTACGAAGTAAGTTTTTCCACCTTTTCCTCCAAAATATGTTTATTTACTAGCACAGCTCTGCCCTGATATCGTCTTTGCTGCGACTCCCCCATACGATGGTACCCTGGGGCGTTACTACCGTTTACCCGCCGATCTTGCCTTCCCCTTGCCGGATAATGTTTCTTTCGAAGATGGCGCCATGGTAAATATTCTCGGTCGACCCCGGATTCTTGACTCTAACACGCGTAATGACAGATTGAGCCCCTGGCTGTCGGCATTCATTCTGTCTCCAACCTTGGTGGATTCCGCGCCAACCAATCTGTTGCGATCTTCGGATGTGGCCCCGTCGGTCTGCTCTGCATGGCTGTTGCCAAGGCTCTTGGAGCCTCTCGTATCATCGCCGTTGACATCAACCCGGCCCGCCTTGAGTTCGCCAAAAGCTACGCTGCAACACATACCTATCTTCCTCCTCCCATGGAGAAGGACGAGCCCCGGCCCGCCTACAGCAGGCGCAACGCCGAAAAAATGAAGAAGGATTTGGACATCGAGGATCGAGGCAGCAAGTCTATCGATCTCGTCATTGATGCCAGTGGCGCAGAGGTGTCGATCCAGACCGGCCTGTTCGTTGCCAAATCCGGCGGCACCATGGTGCAGGTAAATTCAAGTTCTCTTCTAGAAACAATCTTGTCCAATGTTATGATCAGGTCGGCATGGGTAACCCCAACGTCACTATTGATATCGGTCAGCTCATGACAAAAGAATTGAACTACAAGGGTTCATTCCGCTATGGTGTAAGCGAATTCAGTCTAGTAACGCTTTCGCCCCCTCACAATTGCCTCTTCCTCTCTGCAGCCCGGCGATTACCCTCTCGCGATCGCCCTCGTTGCCCAAGGCAAGATTGATTTGAAGCCCCTAGTCACCCACCGGTACACCTTCGATCAGGCCATTACTGCATTCCAGGCCACTCGCAATGGAAAGAGCGAGGATGGCAAGGGTGTCATCAAGGCTATTATCTCAGGACCTGACTTCCCAGCTGATTTGGCTTGAACGGTTTCTTTCGAGGATTAATTGCAAAGTGTAAGTATTTGTAACATATTAGATAAATCGTATTCTTGTTATGGAATATCTTGCAAGCTTTCCCACTGGGACACATGATGGTTTTTCAGATCTCAGAGCTTGTATACTTCATGAGATGCAAAGCCCATCTCGCCAAGGATACCGCCAACAGGCCCTTGAGATAGGTTTCTTCCAAAGGGGCCGGCTATGGCGCCAATCATCCTGCAAACACCGTCAGATATCAACATAGAAAGCGAGGTGACAAGGACTTGCGGTTCGGGTCCACAAACAAGGAAAAGGATTTTGCGTGGTGGTTTTGGTGCTTCGGTTTGGCCAAAGAGTCGATGCCACCATGTTATTTTGGCGTTCAAACCAAGGCATTCCTCAATGGCAGGCCTTCCAATGCGGCCAAGGTGAGGGGCAGGCAAGTGAGGAGGGGGAGATGGACCTTCATGAGAGTCCACGAAAAGCTCGAGTCGAAATTTATCTGGGTGTTGTTGGGCGAAGGTGGAAAGATTATCCATGATTTGAGGCGGGGGGAAATCGGCGGGGGAGCGAGATGCGTGGAGAAGAGTGAAACGAGTCTTATTTTCAGGAGAACGAGAGATGAGTGAATGGAATAGCTGGTAGAAAGGAGTGATGCCCGTTCCACCAGATATCTGAGTACAGAGATATAAGTCACTCATAGAGAGACGACGTTCTGGAGTAGTGGCTTACCATTATTATTTCGTCCCATACATCCTCTTTCCACGGCCATGTTTTCAGTGGGCCGCGCAACTCAATATTGTCTCCTGGAGACTTTGAATGCAACCATCGTCCAACCTCTCCCTTCGGGTACTTTTTGATCCAGAACGACATGCGACCATCTTCATCAACTCCTTCCAAAGGAGTATATGGCCGCTCGACTTGAATATCGTCATCCTTTATATATACCGACCAGATGGGAGCGAATGGAGACCCCAAATTGTCGGATGCATCGTGCCGGGGAATTAGCTCAGGAGGAACCATTAATTTCAAAATTTTGGTATCAGGGCCAGACGGTTCATTCGATATCACTTTTGTGGGTGTGAAATGGGTTGGAGAGAGGGTGCTTGTTGTCGAAGTAGGTGCCGACCGGGAGACATCGGGATAAAAGAAATAGAACGAGAGTCCGACGGCTGCTCCAGCTGCCACAGAAAGAGGGATATAGCGAAGAATAGGGTTCCTTCTATATGTGGTATAAGATTGAGAGCGAGGAATGTATTGGTGCAGTCTGCAGCGATAAAATGAACGTTGACGCGTGAGGAGGTTCATGATCAGAGAAATTTTGTCACGCCATGTCACGGGTCATGTGGCGTGATAGGTGACAGATTGGGTCGCGTCACGCCATGATATTTGCCTTTTCAAGTTGGTAACCCCCCTGCAACCACATGCCGTTCCAGACAAGAAACCCATATTATCTGCGGATATCAGAGAAGAATGTGTTACCTCTCTATGTATACTGGTCTACTCTCGTTCAACGTGTTCTTAGCTGACTACGGCTCAAAAGCTTTACTTGGATGAACGGCATTTAGACTGGATGTCTGATCTGGTCCTGCAACACGTCCTAGCGGATCTGAGGCCCCAGTATGAACCATCTTGTCACACTGTTCACTTATTTTATAAGTTTCTTTGATAGTATCTTGCCTAAACTCAAAACAGAAATCAGTTTGGGCCTTGGGGCGCCGTCGAACAACAAAAAATCAACTTTGGATACCCATAGAGGAGGTATGGATTCTCAAAATATTCTGGAACCCGCTAAAAGAGACCCGTGAACTATAGAAACCTACCAGTTTTGCTACTTCTTTCGCAAGACAGAACCCCACTCCGTGGTTGTTAAAGTGAGCCTGTCACAGCCCATAGGGCGTTCAAGTTGACAGATTTTTTCAAGACGAGGACCTTCATTGCAAGGCCTCCCCTGAAACAAACCGCAATGCCGCCTCCTCCTGTTCCTTCGGCTTCCAAATCACAACGAGGCAAGCGTAAACCTAAACCGACTTCCGAAAAGGGTTCTGGCGAGAGTGCTAGAAAGAAGCGCAAAACGAAGGGCAAAGGCAGGGAAAGAGATGACGATGACGAGTCTTCCATCCCTAGTGACGATGATGACGACTTCCACCCTTCTGAACCTCGATTGAAACGAATGGCTCAGTCACTTACAGGGGAGGACGAATCCAATGACCCAAGTAATGACGGCATTGAGATGTCTGATAGTCAAAGGGATGATGTTGACATGATTGACTCAATATCCAACAACAGGGATCCCACTTCAACACTGACGACATACGAATTCGAAATAACGGAGGAAGAAGAGAAGCCCAAACCAATTTTGCAACTTAAATATCGAGGATTCAACATTTTCGGTCACTGTTTATGCGTTGTCGTTGAACCGTGGCCTCCTGTCCGATCCATGTCTCGGGCTCCATCTGTTTCTACTGTTCTCGGTAGAGAACTCAGTCTCGCACCACCTGCCAGTGTGGTAGTTCATGAACCGAGCGCACGGCAAAAAACTCCCTTGTTCCTTCCTGATGACTACAGGGACCGAAGTGAAACTCCAGCTCCGTTCCGCGGACAAAGCATTCCTCCTCGAGCGACGAGTTCGTTCATTCACCCCAACCTTTCCCAAGATTCTGATGACTCGGACGATGATGGGGGCATGATGCTCTTTAGCCAAGTGTTGAACAATGCTGGGGAAGTTGGAGCTGGGGCTGCAGATGACGATGAAGACATGGACACTGACATGTTCTTCGGGGATGCTGATGAAATGAGAGAGTTGTAATACTCGCGTGTATTAACACTTCATAGGAGAGTGTAGGTCTAGGATATGCAGGATATTACTTGAGATTGTAGGGTAGATAATCTATATGCGATATTTTGCCTGTGACCTCAAGCCCGCCCTATCTCCTTCAGAATCTCGATCTTTCTCCCTTCCGAAACCTCTCTAAAACCCGCGTTAGCCATTTCGAAAATTCCATGCCCTCCTGAGAGTGCACGTAATCGATTGGAATAGTCCAGCATCTTGCTCAGGGGAGCAAGAGCATGAACTGCCCGTTTTAGGCGATAAGGACTAGATGAACTTGCATCGGTGCCACCCGAAGGCGATAAAATGAACGGTGGGATATAGACGCCATCCTCTGGGTAGCCTCCTACTTCCTCGACTCCATCGGCATCTAGAGCTGTTCCTGATCCGAGGTCTAAAACCTCACCGCCATGTTCGGTCAAGTCCTTCACGACCTTTCCAATACTGTCCTCCGTCACAGTAATTTTAAGTCGGACAAAAGGCTCTAGTATGGGGCCAACGCCTGCATCACGAACACGGTTTCGCAAAATGACAGCTGTTGCACCGGTCAAGAGCGAATTGGGAGCACCCGAAGGCAATGAGAAGTTGTTGAGTTTGATTCGGAGATGGGACATGGCCAAAGAGCTATTAGGGGAGCTTGATAAGGCGCTTGCAATTCCTTGAACAATGTACGCTTGCGGTGTTCCTGAAAGCGAGTCAGGGGAAGGGAATGGTTGTTCTTTCTCGTCAAGAACGATGTTTCCATCCCAGGTAAGGTCTCCCTTTTCTTCGGGAGCCAAAGGGCGCACGTCAAGAGAGACCATTATTTCGACTTGCTTCCCTCCAGATTCTGTTTGCCATATATCGGATTTGGGCGAGGAGGGGCCAGGCCCCAGACCTTCTCGATAACTCACTCGACGTTGCCCGAGTTCAAATCTTACCCCCCATTCATCCTTGAGGCGTCCTTCAACGATCTCGAGGTGGAGAGCACCCATTCCATGTGCGAGAATTTGACCCTCCTGCATATCAACCCGGACTGAGGGATCAGTGCGAGCAAGAGCAGCCAAGGCTTCTTGAACTGGCTCTAAGTCGGAGTGCGACTGTGGTATGATGGAGGCAGCGATGACTGCTGGAGGAGGGGTAATCTCTCGGAGAACAGATCGAGCAGAAGCTGGGCCACCGGTTGATACTAGTGTATCTCCAGTACGAGTATATTTGAGACCGAGAATGACTCCAACCGACCCATAAGGAAGCTCGTCGACTTCTTCTGCTTCATCGGCGTATAGCAAAAGCAACTTGGAAATACGTTCACGTTGGTTTCTGCTTGTGTTGACGACAACACTCTGCCGGGTTACTTTCCCTGTGATAGATCATGAGGATGGGCTCATATATAAAACGGGCCGTAATTTACCTGAATAAACGCGAACAAAAGTCATCCATCCCCGTTTCTTGTCCCAAGCAACTTTCCAGGCAAGCATCCTAACCGGTGGGTTCGAACCCACTTGAGGGTCATGAGGGACATCTAATGGGCTAGCCAAAAGTTCTCCCACATAGGTCATGACGAGGTCTGTACCAATGTCCTTCATCGCAGAGCCACCAAGGACAGGGAGAATCTCGTTTTGAAGGGTGGCTTTGCGAAGATGACGGAGGATATTGGAACTCTCGACACGAAGGTAGGCTGTAGGACTTGACGGAAGACCCAGAAGCTCATCCATTAGCTCTTCGGAAAACATGGAAAGGTTGTCGAGTAGCTGGGTTCGAGCTGGTATCAAATGAGGCAGAATTGGATGCGATTGGGGAATCAAAGAGAAGGTCTCAAAAGTTTCGTCGTCGCGTGGTAGAGGGTGACGCGATACATTGCCATCTGCATCCCATTTCCAGACTTCCCATTTCACAAGGTCCACTAGTCCCTGTATACCAGGCTCGGCCTGCGTGTAGTGAAGAGGGTTGAAGGATGCAATAGGCAGTACTAAAGCCATGGGGTGGGGGTGGAGTCTATTCGATAGCAAGGATGTCAGAGATGCAGCGAAGGAAGCACCTGGTCGGTCGAGTTTGTTGAGAAACATAATCCTCGTCGGCACGCCATACCTGGTATCCAGAAATTCAGGTTAGGCAGCGTTCAAGAAACTTGCGATTCGCCTCACCTAAAAAACGTACCTGTCTAGTTGTCTCCACACACCCTTAGTTTGTGCTTCGACCCCTTCCACAGAGTCAATCAAGACAACTGCGCCATCCACCACTCGACTGGCACTCTCCACCTCCATTCCAAAATCCGCATGTCCCGGCGTGTCTATAAGGTTGAACGTCCATTTCTTCCATTTGACAGGAATGCTCGCGGACTGGATGGTGATTCCTCGCTCCCTTTCCGCAGGAAGGAAGTCGGTAGTTGTGCTGCCCGTGTCAACAGTGCCTCTAGAAGCGAGGTACGAGGACTTGAGTAAGATGGACTCAGTCAAGGTAGTTTTTCCGGAATCTAAACGCGTTCCTGGTTTACTTGAAGTGGTTGGGATTGTATGCCATGGCTCACCAATGTGGGCAACAAGTGCCATGTTCCGTAATTTTGAAGGATCATGTGGGGCAGGTTTTGCATAAAAACGGCATGAGATTTTGACGACCTTGGATGAGCTGTAACGCGTCCATCGGTTTAGGAACATGAGCCTGCTAAATTCATCCAACGAAAGAGGAGGGAAAAATGGAGACTTTGGAATCAAACACAAGTAAAGAAGACTCTATTGTTCAGACTGCCAACAATGCCATAAATGCAAATCACATATCCCCTCTTTTATTTTCTTTAAGACCATCATGGACACGGAGCCTCTGCACGGCCTGGAACAACGCATCAAGCAGCGCGAGGCTGCCAGAAAACATCCTCTCCAAACCATCCCTGTCGCTTCCTATGAGCCCCATGGCAATATTCCCAACACTCCACTTGCCGTGTCCACGATAGCTTTTCTTCTGGGAGGAACATTTTCAGTGGGCTTCTTGATGTTTGTAAACGGTGGCTTTGATGCCTACTGGTGGACTACAGCCCAGCTAGGCTTCTTTGTTGCTGCATGGGCCGGCTTTCACTGGGGAGAGTTCGCCGTCACTGCTGGGTGGAATCTCGAAAAGTGCAGCGTTGATTGCAAGTGACTTACCAAATCTTGGCAGAACTAACGCTTATTTCAATGATAGCATTCCTGCTGGACAATGGCGCCATGTATCATGTTGCAAACGCCACAGCCCTTACAGAATATCTCCTTACATTATATTTCAAGCCTACGCTGAAAGCATTCCCATACGTGACGATGCTTGGTAAATGAATTCATTTGGTTAAGCCAACTAAGCCTAATCAATTTGTTATTCCAGGGATTCTTTTCGTGTGTGTGGGTCAGCTATTGCGTTCTGTTGCAATGATCCACGCTGCAACAAATTTCTCTCACTCTGTGGCTTTCCGCAAACGTGATAACCATAAATTGGTCACCGATGGTGTCTATGCGTCAGTTTGTGCTCTTTTGTTGCCGTCATGATGCTGAAGACTTTGGTACAGCTGGTTCCGTCATCCATCCTACGCAGGGTTCTACTATTGGGCCCTTGGAACCCAACTTGTTCTCCAAAACCCTCTTACTTTTGTGGTGTTTACAATTCTACTTTGGCGATTCTTTTATTATCGGACAAGGGGTGAGTTTGCTAGTGTATGATTTTAGATTCCTGACCTAATTTGACCATTTAATAGCCGAAGAAAAAGCTCTTATCAAATTTTTCGGGGACGACTACATCCAATACCAGCAACGTGTTGGGACCATGATACCATTCGTGCCATAATCCCAATTCAGAGACTTGTTGAGGTACTTAAATCCACGTACTTTAGAGAGTATAAGTCATCTTAATGCAAATGTTACGGGTGTTCACATCATGGATCATAAGAAAAAAGCGGCATCATGGGACATAGGCTACATATGCTCCAAGTGTCTACTCGTCGGCAACGATGGGGCCCTTTGCAGAGACATAGATACCGTCCAAGAATTTACGGATATCCTTGTTCCGCACGAGGCAGATACCCTGGATAGAGGCAGCTAGAATACGAGTTAGTTAAAGATAAAATCAACATTCATGCCGCTGACATACCAGATTGTGAGACGTTGTCAATATCGTTACCCTCGAGGATCAGCTCATCCTTCTGTGATGTTGATTCCGTAATAACGACACCCTCCAACATGTTGACGTGTCGCACAGTCTATGAAAGATTGTCAATTGTGAGAAATATATTCAACACAGACGACTTACTTTTTCGCCGAGGAAGTTACGGATTTCAACCTTGGTTCCGTCGTTTTGGATGATGCAGTTGATGGGGAAATGGGCATAAACGGTGCGCATTTTGTAGCGGAATCCCTACAAGGGCCGATTGAACACGGCGAGGGTATGGGCGTTGGAAAATGCATACCTGTGTAACCCCAATGACCATGTTGTTGATCAGTGTGCGGATGGTGCGGAGGCAAGCGACGTGCTTGCGGCCACCCTGCCACACAGCCAAAGACACCTTCGTCGTCTTGCCCTTCTGCAACAAGATGTCCATGTTCACATGGCGGACGTTCTTGGTGAGGGTTCCCCGTGGTCCCTTCACGACGATAACACGGGACTTGATGGAAACATCAACACCTTCGGGAATATCGAGTTCTTCGGTTTTGAGGACGTCGCGCATCTGTGAAAGGAGTGAGCTGAAATTTGCCAAAGAAGATCTGCCGTCATCCAAAGTCGTCTCCTGCCATCCATTGCTTATTGTCAGCCGAAACGGCCAATTTGAGTGTCAAACGATAGGCAGCGTCGGATGGACTCCAGATGACAGCAACACAGTAGAGGGGGATAGCGGTACGCACCTTGAGCGATGATTTTGAGGGGGCGTTGGG
The DNA here is from genome assembly GCA_018850275.1 of Tephrocybe sp. 9174TJB. Taxonomy (NCBI): domain Eukaryota; kingdom Fungi; phylum Basidiomycota; class Agaricomycetes; order Agaricales; family Lyophyllaceae; genus Tephrocybe; species Tephrocybe sp. 9174TJB. Next base: position 20,749 of record JABAJT010000041.1, read on the forward strand.
CGGATGGTGGATTTGACGGTGGACTGGCTCAAGCAAGCTGACATAATCCGTTCCTATTGGGGTAGTTGTCCGAGTGACCGGGTGATCGAGACACAACAAACCTCCTGTGTCAGTGTCACTCTCCTTTACAGAGCCGTCTGCATAGATATGTACGTGCGATAAGCAATGTATTTTCCCTTGAAGAAAAGTACTCTGCTCTATGATAGTGGCACAGAAGTAATTAAGTGGCCCAACGTACACGGGCCGGCCCAGAGAAGTTCCCGTGATTCCGTCGGACAAGGGGTCTGGTCGGAGTTTGAAGCTGAAGCTGATTGTCATGGAGTTGTCATGCACCTTCCCTTCGCTGCAACCACCACCATCGTGCAACTCCGTCTTCACTGTCGCTGGCAGTCTGTGTGAGACCAATTGAAAAATTGCCCCTATTCTCCACATCAGTCTTTGTGACTATCTGTAGGATCTGTCCTTGAGACTGTGCCCCTGCGAATAAGCCCTAGCCATGTCTCTATACTCACAGAGCCATTATGGACAGCCCCCGTACCCGCACTACCCGCCCGCCTCTCAGAGCGGATATCCGTACCAGTATCAGCCTCCACCAATGCCACCAGCGCCCGTCTATCTTGACCCAGCCTCCTTTCGTCAAGAGTACACCGCACGGCTGTCGGAACTCAACGTCAATTCTAGACCTATCATCCAGAACCTCTCCATGCTTGCCCAAGAATATTCGCGATACGCCGAAATCGTAGCCCAGTGTTTGGAAAGCCATATCCGACGGGTGAGTCCTGTCCTTTGCTCAATACTAGATTTGTCCTGGGTTGGATTCGTGGTGTTCGACTTCATCATTCGTACACATCGTGACATGTCATGTAACCTAGTTGTAGTTGACATTGAGCATAAGAAATGACCGATGGTCTGCCATCCCAGGAAAATCATTAGAGATCGATTCTCCTATTTAGCCCTCCCTTGTTCTTTCTTTTTTTTCTTCACCTTGGAAACTGCGGTTTGCTGACTCATCCTTCCCGTTTTGGTCTTTGTCGTATCAGGTTCCTCAATGGATGAAGTTGCCCGCCTTCTACTTGTTGGATGCCATTTCGAAGAATGTTTTCGAACCGTACGCTCGCCACTTCGCCGTCTTTGTCATTCCTTTGTTTTTGGAGACCTACCGCCAAGTCGATCCGCCCACTAGGAGTAAGATGGAAGAAATGCTTTTAACATGGCGAACTGGATCTCCTCATGGCAAGGAACTGTTTGGAGTACCCGCTCAGGTATCCATAGAGCGAGGCGTTTGGGGCGACGCTGGGTCAAGCCAAGACGTGAATTTCTTATCACATAATTATGTATATGATGATTGCTGATTGCTTTTTAGTCTGGATTTCACAGTGGCTCTGGCCAAATCACCAAGGCGCAAGTACTAAGTGAACTCGAATTTAGCCTATCTCAAAAAGAACGTGCGTTACAAACCAATCCATATGACACGACAACCCAAGGCCACGTTGGTGTTCTACATCAAGTACGTACCTGTTTGTAATCTTCGATTTATATGCTTACAAGATATACAGTTGCGAAGTCTTGTCGAGGCAGGCGTATCGCAAGAGGAACTTCAACAAATTCTTGCTCAACTACGGACACTCGGTCGAACTAAGCCTCCTCCTTCTCAACCACATGCATCCGTGCATTGGCCGCCCCAACCGCCGTTCATGGCACCTCCACATCAACCTCCTTTCGCTCCAGCAACATATCTGGCACAGAACGTGAAAACCGAAGATGCACCTTCTGTCGTTGCGCCGCCGTCTACTTCAACCACTGCACCTTCTGTGACAGCTCCTCCGATCGAAATTGCCAATATACTTTCCACTCTTCTTAAGGCTGGTGTCGTTTCAGCTAACGGAACACCTCAAGGTGCTGGAGCGACCGCACAGGAAGAGGCTGCTAGCGCTGAGCTCGTCGAAGATGATACCTTCGAGCGAGAAGCTTCAAGGGCTTATGGGGAAGCAATATTATCCCAGCCAATCAAGCTAACAACGACGGATATTTCAAAGTACGCTTCTCTCCCTTCTGTAGCCCTCATATGGTGCTAATGTTGTTGTTTAGGAGACGACCGGTGATTGTAGAATTCTTGTACGACCAGTTGGCTGCGCAATGTAAACAATGTGGTGTCCGGTTTGCTGATACCATCATCGGGAAGAAGCGTATGGAAAATCATCTTGACATGCACTTCAGGCAAAACCGCAAAGCTAATCAAAATGTGGGCCGTGGTCATAGTCGCAGTTGGTTCGTAGGAGTAGAGGTATGTGCTTGTCTCCTGTTGTTTGAGCTACTCTGACAAAAGTAAACATCGACGTTTAGGACTGGGTATATGATCTATCTAATGATAAAGGCAAGGGACGTGCAGATGCTCCACGACGCCTTCATCCGAAGGCTGCCGCTGCTGCCGAGATTGCTAAACGTGATACTGAGCTTCGAGCAAAGTTCATCGTTGTTCCATCAGGTGCTGAAGCCAAGCAAATTTCTTGCCCAGTTTGTAAGGAGACCTTTAAGTCTGAATTTTTGGAAGAGGAAGAGGACTGGGTGTGGAAGAACGCGGTCACTGTGGACGAAAAGGTTTGTACTGACTTTGTCCCGATCCCAGTCGACAACTGACAATTTCCTTTGATTTTTCTACAGGTGTATCATGCAACATGTCACGCAGAGGCAGCTGCTTCAACAAATACTCTTGCTGCACGACTACGGACCGAGCTAGCTACAGGAAGGAGTCGTTCTGCTACCCCTGAGGCATCTGTATTGCGCTCAACCCCCCCACCATCAATGTTAAGAGATCCGTCCAAGTCCCCTGCGAAGTCACCTCCCCTATCTCCAACACAATTAGCTGGAACAAAACGTAAGGTAGAAGACGATCACTTGGTTGTCCCTACTCCTGGTGAGATAGGTGGTACTCCCCCACTAAAAAAGGTGGCTTTGTCACCATTAGCGAATGTGTCATGACCACTGTCCGATGTTCATTTTCGCCCTTTCATTTGCATGGATATCTGGAGGCATTTCGACTGTTATCACCGGCATGACTTAACATTAACTTCCACAACGGCACATCAGACGCATCTGTAACTGTCACAATCTAGAGAACCACCATACCATTGTAGCATCGTAGTCGTTGTAATGAATCCAATGAATTCTATAAAATTCTATCTATTGAAGTGATTGTATTGATTTGAACTTTGATCAGCAAATTTTGAGCTTTTGATAACGGACCACATCCAAGCCCAAGGGTGGCAGGGCCCCAACTCAGCCCCGAATATGGCTACAGTCGCAAGTCCCCATTTCTATCGCGACCATTCCCCTCACTCGTACACCTCAGCGGATAACTTGCGTGAGTAAGCTCAAAGCCAAATGCAGGATTTAGACTCACTGAACCCGTCTGCATGTAGTTACAAGCCCACAGGACACACATCTCCATGCCACTCTCCGGCGAATTGACCAGCTTGCCAATGAAGATGTCGAGATGCAAGTGAGCATTCCTGACTTGCTGCAAGGAGCCTATCCATTGGATTTCGCCTTTGTTTCTGGCTCGTGGATAGATCCCCAACTCGTGTGGACTTACACCTGTTCTGCCCTCAGGCTCCGCTATTCGAGAGCTCGACCTTCCTTGTTCTGGATACAAATATCCTTATACACCACTTCGATATCATTACACAATTTGTGCACGACGCCGAAAGACATTCACTGCCTGTTGTTGTAGTAATACCCGGAGCAGTTGTTCATGAGCTCGATGGGTATGTATGTTCCTGCAAATGTTCTTGTGCTGATGTTCTCATGGTGATTCATGTAGACAGAAAAACCGCGATGGCTTAGCATGGTTTGCGCGACGTGCCTCGACGTGGCTCTTGGAGAAGATCAAGGAGCGCAAGATGGTCAGAGGCCAAGCGAATGAAGAGACCTGCAAAGCATCGAGAAATTGGAAGATCAGGGTCCCGGACGAGGTGCGTTCACGTTTTACTCTCGGAATTTGATTACTTCTAAGTACCCAACTGACGAAATTTATGTAGGTCTTTGGAACAGAGCGAATGAATGATGCGCTCATTCTGGACTGCTGTCTCTATTTTTCGCGTCACAGGACCACTTTCTTGTGTAGCGCTGATAAAAACTTGTGCATTGAAGCTGCCGCCGCAGGTATGTACAAAGAATATATGAGCGTGTTCATGTACACCAAAATGACTTTGCCTGTTAGGACTTCCTTCGATAACCCCGACACGAACGTGGAGTAGTCGTGAAATCGCATTAACTCTCTTTGGACAATTCAACATCGACCTGAGCCATTATGGCCCGTATAAAGTGAGCTACAGAGATCCAAAAACCAACACTAGCGCGCGACCCCCACCCGCTACAGGCGACATGGAGGATGCGATGATGGTCGATGATGATGACGATTCTGTGGCTGAACAGCCCCAACCTAGCCATGCCCTCGATCTACTCCATCTCCAAGCCATTGATCACTTCAAAAGACTACTCATAGAGCTTGTAGGACGAGTGGGTGGGCCAGAGATACATGACTGCGGAGGTGGGGCGTCAGCATCTCAGTATGCGCCACAATGGAAGAAGAAAGGAAAGCCGTATACGGAGTGGGAGGTGATCGATATCTGGGAATACCTTGAGGAGCGAAAGAAGACCCGGCCGACGAGTCCACGAGTCGATATCTTCTTGAGTAAACCTTACTCTTGTCGCGGGGCTAGGCGTGGGCAAGACTGGTCAAGGCGGGACTGGGACGTTGCACTGATGGGTCTTTTACGCTTTTCAGAAGCTTGGGAGGAAGATTCTATTGGAGAATCTCTTGGGGTGCTGGAACTTCATGTGGAAGGAGTGTTTGCGATGCAGATGCGACCGACTGGGATTTGAGATTGATCCGGTGTTGTTGCCAGACAGTGTAAGATGTCAGACCTAATAGTGCCTACGGTACTGAGGCTACGGTGCTGCGGGTGGGAATATAGAGGGCGGAGTGGAGACATTTCTACGTTTTGATTGAATACATTTGTTGCGGAGTATGAGCCGGAGCTCGAGTGATCGTTGAAAATTACGGCAAAACAAGTTTCTTCCTCTTCGCCCCCATGAATCGTCGTCGTGTCTTCTACATCTGTCTTTCCATCCTCGCTCTTTTCCTCGTCGGAACAGTCGTCGTCCTCTCTTCAGTAACATACTACCTCGCCATCGACCCCAACGCCTATCTCACCGAACTCGAAGTCCCCTTCCTTGGCAATGAGACTCGTTGGAACGCAACAGAACATGACCAAGTAGAACGTATCCCACGCATCCTTCACCAAACTTGGAAAACGGATGTCCTGCCTGCTCGCTGGAAGGGCATTTCAGAAGCGTGCCAGAAAATGATGCCTGACTAGTGTGTACTCTCATGACTGCCGATAACCTCCCCTCATTTTTTTCTTCACAGCGAGTACATCCTTTGGACAGATGCGAGCTCTCGACAGTTCATTGCTGATCACTACCCATGGTTCCTTGAGAACTTCGACGGATACACCTATCCTATTCAACGCGCAGACGCAATCCGTTACTTTGTTCTCCACCATTATGGCGGCGTCTATCTCGACCTCGACATTGGATGCCTTCGCCCTGTTGACCCACTCCTTGTATATCCCGTCATCCTTCCCAAGACTATACCTGTCGGCGTCTCCAACGACCTAATGTTCGCGGAGAAAGGACATCCATTCCTAGAGCAGACCATCCACAACCTCGTTACATTCGACCATTCATGGATTCTTAACTATCCTACAGTCATGTTTTCTACCGGTCCTATGTTCCTTTCCGCGCAGTACGGTCTATACACTGCGTCACATCCTACAAGCTCCTTACAGGACATACGCATCCTACCGAAAGCCTTGTATGGGAAGAATGCCAAGGAAGGCGAGGCACCTCACTCCTTCTTCTCTCACTTTTACGGAAGCAGCTGGCACGCAGACGATGCTGCCTTCATTGGATTCCTAGGGACGTGGGGAAAGGGCTTGATGTGGATCGGATTAATCGTTCTCATCGTGGGCCTTTTCCGATTATCTAGGAACCCCCAGAGGAGGTACAGCTTGAGACGAAGTGGCTACGAAATCCTACTTCCTCGTCTATCTCAACGTTCTGGCCGTTGGCATCTGCACCTTGGCGGGTGGTCTGGTTCGTCCACTCAGCCCCCTTCGCCCAGCGGTGATGACACTCCATCTATCGAAAGCGCTGATGTCTCGGTGTTACACCTACCATTTGATGATGTATCCACTCCTGCATCACCATCTTTATCAGACCCCTCCCCTGCTGCTGACCCTTACGCAGGGCGAACCGCCAGCCCCATCGTTGAGGTTTTCAACCGGCTTCGAAATAGGATGGCTTCTATGGGAAGTCGGGAGGATGTCCCGCGCACTCCTCTGAGGAGCAGGCGCCAACGCTCCAGCCGTGGCGTCTTGTTCTTCCTCCCAGCGATCTTCACTCAATCGCCCGATATAGAGCTTTCCCAGCCATCTTTACCCCCTCGGATACCCTCCTTAAACTCCATCTCACGTGCATCGCATTTGCCACCGGAGAAGGCAGACTTCCACGCGGATATAGAGAGTGCTGGAGAACTTGGGAATGTAGATCTTGCGTCTAGTTCTCGCTCTTCTCACGACACAACGCTTATCGACCTTGAGGACGTCCCACCACATCGCCGACAATCGAGCAGCAGCAGTAGCGGTGGAGGTCCTTCGAGGTCTCGCAGTGCTCACCGACCCCTGCCACATGGGAACCCTAATCACAGGCATTGATCATGTTCTCTCTCATATATCTTACCAGACAAACCTTGATACCCCCTAACAAGGCTCGACATCTTAACTAAGCTTATATTTTTGTTTGCTACAATGATGGGACATGTTACGCAAGCCCCAAGACTGCTGTACGACACCTGCACAACTCCACGATGGCTATTGCTGATGTGGAAGACACGACAACCCCGCCTTCCAACTGTAATACGCTCCTTTACATTGCACCCTGTCCTTGGCACTCCTAAACTGGACCATTCATTTTATTACCTTATCTACCTTAGACACCTGCTTTGAGAGCAACATAACATGAAATAATCAACTGCAACGATAGCATTGACTGCATAAAATAGTTACATGGCTTTTTTGACTGCTATTGTCCTCATGCCTGCCGAAATTGCCACCATTGCCAGCGCTGACGCTGCATAGGTGACAGACGGGCCGAATGTCCAGTAAGAGGCACAGGCTATTACATCTGTGAGTCATGACATTGGCATAAAATTGGGGGACGTACCTAGGAGGGGTCCGATAGCGCGTCCCAGCTGACCTGACGATCTGAATTGGCCGAGGGCTATGCCTTTGGTCAACTGCGGATGCTCCTCTTTGGGCTTTCCTGTGACGTCATCGAATCCACCCTCGTCACATTGTAACGACGCGAACGCAGTTAGTGAATTGACCACTGTCGCACTCGTAAATGCTAAGCAAATGGCACCGCCCTGCAACAGTCTCATAGCCAGCGCTGGCTTGGCTGAAACATAGATCGGGAATACAGCGAGAAATGCGAGACCCAAAGCGCAGGTTGACACACCCCGCCGTGCCATAATGCCTTCGCCAATCTTTGCAGTTGCACGACGGACATAACCGCCTTGAAGGAGGGCGCTCATGATACCGATGGAGCCAATGAGCATGCCGTTTTGTTTGTTATTCCAATCCAGTACTGGCGGTTACCCGTCAGCCGTGTTTCAAAGGAGCATCAAGGCCGCTTTCAACTCACGATCAAAAGTCAAGAATGTAAGTGTGAACTCCATCCCCGAGAAAATGCCCAGAAATAGAAAATGTTGCTGGCGAAGAGTTTTGAGCGTCGCTATTCGCTGCTCGATAGTTGGCTTTGGAATATTAGGAGATCCAGTGGAATGACCCTTGCCATCGACATGTGCAGTAGTTTGGGGGGTCTCTTTATCCTGCACTACAGGTCGGGTTCCCCGCGTTTCTGGAAGAAACACCATGAGGAAAATAGTCTCGATCACCAACAACACTAATGTGAGGAAAGCTGGGACAGCGTATATGTTGAGCTCCAGGCCCCACGAGCCCAGGGAATGAGGGAGTGATCGTGACGCAAAATAAGCTCCAATAGGAGGACCGATGCAAAAGCAAATCGCAAAAGCGATGCCGACGTGGGCGAGGGCTTTCGAACGATTGGCGGGCGTTGTCACATCAGAGAGGATGGCACTAGTTTGGAGGTAAGATTAGACTTCAAATTTATAGGAATGAAGACGTACATTGCGAGCTGCACATTGCCTTCGCTTAGGCCACCAATTACTCTTGAGATAATATAGGAGGCAAAAGTTGTAGACTGAATCCAGCTGTAAGTTGAGGTATGTCAACATTAGGATTCGCTCTGGGACATCATGACGTACACTATTGCAGACAACATGTTTCCAATCATCGTAATGAGAAGAACACGTTTGCGCCCATATTTGTCTGATAGTGAGCCGATCTTGGGCGAAACGAAGAATTGCAATGTCCTAAACCCAGGTTCATTCAACGATTTATAGATCAGTCAAGAGGACGCGAACGCACGAGAATATCGAGCCCATCAAACCCCCTGTATGTGACTGTTCAAATTTTGCTTGTACAAGGGAAGGTCAGGCTCACCTAATAGAACGACATCCCATCTCTGAGAATGAACGCTTGATTTGTAGAAAAGGCTCCTGATGAACGAGACAGACTGCAGGGTCCGTGACAAGAAACCTGACGGATCAGAGGATTCTCGCTATTTCAAGTATCACTCCGATTTCAGAATTTGTATGCCATTGTAGAGTTCTCCGAGCTTACAAGAGTGTACCATTCGATAAGACGTGGAAAGAGAGGAAGCGGGATAGTAAATGCGAAGAGATCCAAGACCAGGGAGAGAAAGACGATGGTTTCGACGCGAGCCATAGTTTGTTGATTTTGAAAAAGGAATGTCGGGATATTGACTGGGGGCAGGCTCTATAAGTTACAGCATATGTAGGCGCCAAGTAGGTGTACGTGGTCAAATTCTCGCGTTTGACGGTGAGAGTGCAGTGGTCGCCGGCTAGTGATTGCCGAAGTCGGGTGATCGTTACAGTGCTTTACAACTTCACACATTCTTTGACAGATATCCGAAAGGTTCAAGTCTTCTCCCTTGTGGCCTTGCAATGTTACAATTCTGATACCTCTATCCAGTAGCTTTATGCAGTGCGTGGGAGATGCCCGACATCACAACCCTTACTGACATCCATGCGCTGATCGGTTCTTCTGCTTTCCTCCCCGCAACGCTGGCGTATGTGCGGAACTCATCTTCAGGAAACCTTCCCCTCGACCCAGGCATATTTCAGGCAATCCTACAATGCATGGTAGCGGGAGACAAATCCCTCATACTTCTTACTCCTGAAGAGGATGTTGCTTTGGTTGTCAAACTCGCAGTTTGGACATTATCGTCCATTTTCGATTTACCAACGCACAAGGCAAAAATAAGATCACGGACACCGCCAGCAACTCGTTCCAAAGATTTGACCCCCCCAAGGGATCCTAATTTGTTTTTGCGCTCCGTGTTCTTGCCTTCAAACAAGTGTGATCACAATGGCAACGACACACCTAGATCCTGTCATGCAAGGACACGTTCTCGTAAACGACATCCAAGTTTCATGCGTCCCGCCTCGGCTCCCAATGACCCGAATTATTCTGGAACGCTTCCTTCTGGTACCATCCATCATAACTCGGCGTCTGCAGATGCAGCACTCGATGCAGTTTCTCCACCTCTAATCATTGCTGCTCCTCAGCCACGACCTTTTACACATCCACTAACTGAGGCCCCTCCTTCTATTCATAAGGAGCCAATTCAACCTGTGTTTCCCCGTGCGCTTGTTCTTTCTGGGCTTGAACACGCGACTGTCGCCGAACAAGTCACCCTGGCACAGGCACTGAACCGCCGACAAGTGATTTTTGAGCCCACAAAGGATACTTCTGACCTAATCGATATATCCCAGAGGCGCACGCCCTCACGCAATCACGGCACCCATGTCATTACAAGGCCTAATAGCACATTTTCCCGAACCGCAGAATACGAAGGAACGTGGAATCTGCCTGACGAGTTCATTCTTATCCATGTTTGCCCCTGGAACTCAAGAGAACGCCCTAAAATTCACCGGACTCTGCTGGATTTCTTTTCCATGAGCAGCATTATATTCGTTCAAAAGTCCGTTCGTGATGCTTTGAGGGCTCTACCCTTTACCTCAACTCCAACATCACATTCTCGCATGCACTTCTCCTATTCTAACCCACCAACACCGTCGCCCGCTCAGTCGCCACCTCTCGCGCCACCTCGAACACCCCCTGCCCTTTCTCAAGCGCTTCCAAGTATCATTCGGACCCGTCCAAGTCGTAGTTTCCTACCACCTGCACCGATCGTTCCAAAGCAATTGCTGCCTCGAGAGTTCATTGTGTCTCTCCAAAAAGCGGCTCGGACTGCCCACGTCTCCCCTCGGCTGTCTCTTTATCTATCGGATCTTTTCTCTGCCGTTCGTCATCATCCAAAGTTGGATGGAACATTTCTCACTGCAAAGTCGATGAACGACGCAAATGACATTGCGCGGGCTGGTAGAATTCTCGGAACTGATCCAACCGGCGGTGAATTGCTGCAGGAGTCTTTAGGCATCGAATATGAACAGGAAGATGAAGATGGTGCGCAAGAGGGGGGGAGCTCTGAAATGTATGAATACATTGCAAGCGGAAGCGAAAGCATCACGCTTAATATTCCACGCCAATCCACTCCACCACAATCTATTAAGGGCAATGAAACTGTTTCAACTTCGCTGAGTGAAAACTCGCGTGAACCGTTGTTCTTGTCAGAGGCGGCCATAGCGCGTATCATTCCTCGTGCAGTGACCCATCGAATACGCGTTCGCGATGGGCCAGAGGATGAGGTTTTGGCAGGTGCGATCTTCGGAGCGACTTTCGACCAGTTACCTTCTAGTTCCGGTGAATACGGCCGGGAGACTCGGAAGACCGTGAAGGATATACTTGTTGAGATTTTGGCAGAAGTCTGACCTTAGGGTCCCTAGAAGGGTGTTGCATTGGCTTGCGAAGCTTTCCACTGCCGGAATGCAGTGCAGAAGGATGTAAGAGCATTTACATTATTCTAGATACATTGTACAATGTAATTTTATATTGGATGTCAGATGGGCGTTCACTCCTCTCCTACCTCTGCCTCGACTCCCTCATTGGCATCAATGGCGTCCTCTTCGGCTACTTCACCTGTTGCCTCAACCCCTCTATACTTCTGGTCTTCCGCAGCGTTTGTGAGTCCAGTCTGGAAGTGAGAACTAGTCTCCGTCTTGGTAATCTCTCGCAATGCCATGGTAGCATACGATGCTGTCCCAAGGGTGATATTGATCTGGAGAGCCATGAATTTTCCATCTTCAACGATGGCGGGCGGGTCGAAACCGAGTAGTTTGTCTTCATCAGCCTGTGCAAGGGCGACATCGGGGTCTGTGTATCGCAAAACGGACCACGACAGTTCTTTAGGAAGATGAAGGATAGCACGATAAGATCCATTCAGGGTGTAGTCCCTAGGTAGAAGTCAGCAATGGTGCACTTGTGTCCAACAGTTCCGACCCCTACTTTTGCTTTCGGACAAAGTTGTCAGGATCCAGACCATCCATGCGGAGGAATTCTCTGTACTTTTCTCCCAGAGCACCTCCGGGATATGCAACATCCGTGCCAGGCAGTGGCATGATCACATCGAAAATAGAATAATTCGGTAGATCCTCCTCTGTCAATGTCTTGATGCGTGGAGCAACATAAGGTTTCCTAGCCCGTTTACGAGCACGGGAAGAGGTCTCTTCTCAAGAAATATTTGAGAGATATCCTTGTTCACCGATCCAAAAACACTCACCTTCGCCTTCGTCAGCCTCGTCCTCATCACCATCAACAGTCATTTTTTCTTCTACCTCGGGCGTCTCGAAAACAAGGTCTCCGACTACAGGCTTGTCTGCACCGTAGACACGGATACGTTCCGAGACGACAGCGTTCCATACATACGATTGATATGCATGGATGTACATCAACCGAAGGTTTCGAGGAATCTGAGGGATACATCAGTATACAAAAGGACAGATAGAATTATTCAGGCCCATACCGTCGACAAAGCACCCATTGCGTTGCGAGTATCGCCGCCTTGTTTTCTGAAGCTTTCCAGAATGCAGCGTTCTGCAACGACACGCCTTGGCATCAGCTCTAATGCTTTGTCGAGGTCACCATCGATGAGCCATGCATCCCTAGCGCGACCAACGTCGGGGTGCTCTCCGTGTCGTTTTTTCAATATCATCGAGATAGCCTTTTGCCATTCTGATTTCAGCAGTGCCAGTCCGATGGAATGAGTAGGGATGGATGCGGTTCCGAAGCGTTGCATGCCTAATGAGGAGGGGCTTCAACGAATGGAGGCATGAAGATCTGGGTCTTGATCATTACCGTAATAATTGATGAAGCCTTTCGTTTTCACGATGTTCAAGGCAGTGTGCATAGATTCGATTGAATCGACCTTGACGCTTCTACTCGTCGAACGTCTTTAAGTAAGATAAATAGGGCCACGAGGAGAGGAGCGTACCGAAGGGTGATCACGAATGCATTTCCTTTCAACATTCCTAGCTCGAGGCCAGCTTTACGATAATTGAAGTCAGCAACGCGAATGCCTCTTTCACCACGGAGTGTAACGGCTTCTTGGGGAGTGCGACGTCCATTTTGGCAATTGATAAGCCTCCAAACGTCTTCGACTGTTTTGCCGTTGCGTTTGAGAGATACTCGCTGAACTGTGACACCGCGTTTGTCCTTGGTTCCAGCAACGGTCAAATCCTTGACACCGACGTGAAGGGTTCTAGCGAGGTGTCCCAGCGCATCTTGTGTGTCACGATTGGTCTTTTGAAGTGTGAAGTGGATATAAGGAGGATACGTTCCACGGGGAGCACGTTCACCTCCAGCGGCACCACCTGTTAATGTCAACTTCAGCAGTATCCTCGATTGCTAGTTGAACAGACAAACCTCTCCCACCCCTTCCGCCCCTGCCTCCGCCCCGTCCACCACCTCTCCTTCCCCACTTGATGACAATGCGAGAACCTTCATCGGAAGCCGGAGCAGTTGTATCTGTCTCTGTGTCCAATTTCCCACTAAATAGGTCACGGACGGCTTGATGAAGAGCAGTGCGGGTTTCCTTCGACGTAATGGGCTATTGGAATGGTCAGGTTCCATCGACAGAAGCATGGAGTATGAACCAAGGAATACAGACATCCGATAAGACCCTCCTGGTATCTTCTCTGCCCCCGCCACCACGGCCCCCACGGCCCCCTCGCCCCCCTCGCCCCCCTCGACCTCTGTCGCGGCCGCGTTTACTTTTCTCTACTTTTTCAGGCTCTACCTGCGTAGGTTCTGCGATCACATTACTGTCTTCAGGCGCGGTTTCTGGTCGGGATGGGCGACCACCCCAACCACTGTCACTGACTCTTGGAGGCTCTGGTCCTTCAAGATACATCTTCTTGACGGCCTCAATCGCAGTTTCGGAAAGAAAGGGAGTAAGGGTTGACGTGAAGTGTTCCGGCCATGGTTCATCGTCCTTAGCCTTGCCTTTCGCGTCTGTCGATGAAGATGCCTCTTCAGAAGCAACTTCGTCCTTCTGTCCTTCGGCCATACCAGGATCTTTGGATGCTGCCTCTTCAGAGTCCTTCATGACAACATCCTCTCCGTCTGTTTTGGCTGCCTGACCCTCAGGCTTCAGCGCAGGATCTTTTTTTTGAGACAATGGTTTTTCCAGAGACTTGATGTGGATGACATTGCTGTCTTGGTCAATTTCATAGACTAAAAAATCTGTAAAGCTTGATACACATATAATTAAAATAGTATTTCCAGTGACGAGTAGATATAAACGGACCGTTGTTTAATGATACCTTCGATTTTTGGCACGCCATGGCCAATGTACTCGGAGATACCAACGTCAGTTTCCATGAAGTTCATGGCAGCATCCTCGGTCGCGACTGGCAGCGGAATACCCAGAAGAGCATGACTAGGCGGGAGAACATGTTGGTGTTCGTCGGAATCTCCAGTCTCTGTAGGCTTTTCAGCGGACGAGGCTTCCGCTTGCTCGGGCTCTTCTAGCCTAGAGCGCTTGGAGTAGCGTTCGACATCTAAGTCATCTTGCTCGCGTTCGCGAACGACGATAGACGCCATGATGGGTATCGGAATGAAGGGTTGTGATCCTGGTTGTCTATTTTTCACTGGAATCTAGCCGAGATCACAGTTCCACTTGAACGTCTCAGACGCGCTTTCATCCTCTCACCACGCAATGGCCTCTCCCTACCGGGCAACATACGCGCAAAGGGCGCTCAAACAAACCAATCCGGCGGCGAAAGTTCTCCTTGAAACGATGGAGAGAAAGAAATCCAACCTTGCAGTGAGCGTGGATGTCACCAAAACCAAAGACTTCCTCGCAATCATCGACGTCGTCGGCCCTTTTGTTTGTCTTATCAAGGCATAGTTCATCCACCCATAGGCTGTTGTCAAATTTCTCATCAGCTTTCAAGACCCATGTGGACGTGCTAGAAGATTTCGAGCATGGATTGATCCAACAACTTCAGGATCTCAGCAAGAAACACGATTTTGTAATTTTCGAGGATAGAAAGTTTGCTGATATCGGTGAGGACAGATGTCTATATCTCTTGGTATGATATATCTGACGAAATGGAAGGCAATACCGTCGCGCTCCAATACTCCAGTGGCGTTCATAAAATCGCCTCCTGGTCTCACATCACGAACGCGCATCCCGTTCCAGGCCCTTCAATCGTCGCGGGGCTTGCTTCCGTTGGCCTTCCTTTAGGGAGGGGACTCCTTTTACTTGCAGAGATGAGCACCAAGGGAGCCCTCACTACTGGAGTTTATACGGAAGAAGCGGTACGCATGGCACGAGCCAATCGCGACTTCGTTATCGGCTTCATTGCACAGCGGCGTATGGACGGATTTGGACTTCGAGAAGGAGAAGTTGCTGATGAGGAGGAGGACTTTTTAATCTTGACACCAGGCGTTGGCCTCCATGCAAAAGGTGATGCTATGGGTCAGCAATACAGAAGCCCCAAAGAAGTCATCGTGGATTCTGGATGCGACGTTATTATTGTTGGACGAGGTATTTATGGCACTGACCTCAGCTTGACGGAGGATATCGCCAACAGGGCTAAAGAATACAGGGAAAAGGGTTGGGAAGCCTATCTACAGCGTATCTCATCATAAGTACCTCAATACAATACGAATAAATGTGGTATATCGTGTCGTCTAAAGTGTGATATAAAAATCTCATCAGTCTGTCGAGTAGCTAAAAATTAGCGAGAAGAGGGTGTCCGGGTATCTAGAGATGTAGATGGGACTGTCATTTCCTCGTCCACTTTAACGTCTTCCTCTTCGAGGCCTTCTGGTAATTTCGTCATCTTAATGGCGTTTCGTTGCCGGGGAGGTGGGTAACTCGCTGGTAGACTGGGATCGACATCGTCATCATCCATCAAGGCCGCCCTTAGACGTTCCTCCACTTGTGCAACCCGTTTTGTCTTCTCGCCTCCTCGCCAGATCAGCACAGCGGCAGCAATGCCGACAATGAAACCACATGGAATCAAAATCCCAGTGCTCCATGCTGGGCGTTGAAAGCTTGTCGAATCGTAATTCAATAATTAATCTATTGGAAGACGGGCATATATACAGACATACCGGTCGAGGCCCCACATTGTACCGCAAAGCATAATCTACGACACCGCAGGCGGAGTCAAATGAGGTTCATGTCGGAATTAATGGAACAAATATATACCTGAAAGACAGAGTTCGCGTCGTTCAGTAGACAAATCGCAAGGGCAAGGCTTTGCGTTGGTTAGTTTAGGCTTCACACGTCGTAGGCGAAACGTACTTTATCGGAAATGCCTTTAAGGTATCTTCCGAGTCAACGATCGTTTACGTGCAGATGTAGTTGCCTTACTCTGTGAGTCTCTGTCCCGTGAGGTCTATACCAGGTCTGTGAGTACCTGAACTTGCGTTGCTCT